>CAUYLG010022407.1:0-56336 GCA_963573385.1 Cacajao melanocephalus | reverse complement strand
AACAAGCAAGTACTCAGAGATTTCACCACCACCAGGCCTGCTTTACAAGAGCTCCTGAAAGAGGCACTAAACATAGAAAGAAACAACCAGTACCAGCCACTCCAAAAACATACCAAATGGTAAAGAGCATCGACACAATGAAAAAACTACATCAACTAATGGGCAAAACAGCCAGCTAGGATCAAAATGGCAGGATCAAATTCACACATAACAATATTAACCCTAAATGCAAATGGGCTAAATGACCCAATCAAAAGACACAGACTGGCAAATTGGATAAAAAGCCAAAACCCATCTGTGTGCTGTATCCAGGAAACGCATCTCACATGCAAGGATACACAAAGGCTCAAAATAAAGGATTGGAGAAAGATTTACCAAGCAAATGGAGAGCAAAAAAAAAGCAGGAGTTGCAATTCTCGTCTCTGATAAAATAGACTTCAAACCAACAAAGATTGTAAATTAGTTCAACCATTGTGGAAGACAGTGTGGCGATTCCTCAAGGACCTAGAAATAGAAATTCCATTTGACCCCGCAATCCCATTACTGGATATCCAAAGGATTATAAATCCTTCTACTATAAGGACACATGCACACGAATGTTCATTGCAGCACTGTTTACAATAGCAAAGACCTGGAACCAACCCAAATGTCCATCGATGATAGACTGGACAGGGAAAATGTGGCACATATACACCACAGAATACTATGTAACCATAAAAAACAATGAATTCGTGTCCTTTGTAGGGACATGGATGAACCTGGAAACCATCATTCTCAGCAAACTGACGCAAGAACAGAAAATCAAACACTGCATGTTCTCACTCATAGGTGGGTGCTGAACAATGAGAACACATGGACACGGGGAGGGGAGCATCACACACTGGGGTCTGTCAGGGGGAAAAAGGGGAGGGACAGTGGGGGGTGGGGAGTTGGGGAGAGATAGCATGGGGAGAAATGCCAGATACAGGTGTTGGGGAGGAAGGCAGCAAATAACACTGCCATGTGTGTACCTATGCAACGATCTTGCATGTTCTTCACATGTACCCCAAAACCTAAAATGCAATAAAAAATAAATAAATAAAATTTTAGTCTTCTCTTCCACCTAAGAGCTGAAACAATTTATCATTTCTTAATGTTTCTAAAATATAACATCTGTTCACTAGTTGTTGGGAAGATTGGGAGTAAGGAAAGCTCATATTTCTGAAGATTTCCATTCTTTTTGGTATGTAGGTAGAAAACAGATTTGCTTTGTTTCCCTCAATTAATCCACAGCAAGTGATATAAGCCAAGATTGAGTTCCTTTTCTGATTCTCTTTGCATATATAGTCAATCTTCATTACACATGGTTGTTACTGTCTATGAAGTCCTTTAAAAATGGAATTAGGGAATACTGAACCATTGCTTCTAGGCAAAATACAGAGTCAGGTTACTGCAATCCCCAGTCACATTTTTGGAAGGTGATCAATACATAACCTTACTTTATGTGTATTTCTGTTAAAAACACTTTATTTAATATGTATTGTTGATTTACTAAGATTGAACTCACAAGTGTATTATAACTCATGCCTGAGTTCTTTAATACTTAACACTGTTCTTGGGGCCATATTCAACAGTGAAATCACCAAAAAATATGTGAAAAAGGTGGCACCAAATCGACCACAAAAAGAATACTCATTTACAGTATAAAAGGTGAAACAAGAAGGCAGAGTGGAGCCTCAGTGGAGAATCTGCATATTGGACAACACAATTTTTTCGTTGCTCTGTGCATGTCCACAAATAACTACTAGAGTACCACGGTATTGATCTGGGGGTTACACATAAATATAAGTGAGTTGGCAAATTTACACATATGAATCCACAAATAATGAGGATTGACTGTATACATACACATATCACAACATATACAACTGATAATTATTATATAGAGATAGATAATTACATCTGTGTAAATGACTTTCACCTTATCAGTAGATTAAGCAGTAATAGTTAACTCAAAGGGAAGAACTGAGTTATATGTATTAAAATAATCTTTGATAACTATACTTATTTGCTTTTTACCTCCAAAGAGTATTACCAAATCTCAAAAAAAGGAAGTATAGAGCTGAGTGAGAGAGAGAAATTAAAAACTGAATATAAATTGGAAATGCAATTTTATATATTATAATAAAAACTAACTTAAACTCCAAAAGGACTGAAATCCCACTTTTTCAAATAAAAAATGACAGTTGAGTGAAGCTTAGATGTGTGAGAACTGACAATCAAAATTATAGAAAAGTACAAGAATATTGCTGTAGTTGATGGAAAAGATTATAACTGAATGTCAGTTCACATAGAAGGTAGAAAAATTAACCTAAAAATCCTCAATGTAATTTCAAAGTCTGTATCTTATGTGACATAAGCCAATACAATTTATTTATTTATTCATTCATTCATTCATATATTTATTTTTTGACTGATACAAATGCCATTGTTTCCAAGAGGTGTTGACTATAATTGAAAAAAAAATTGTGTGGGAAGAAGTTTTTAAAATTCAAAGAGGAAATGTAAGCAAAATAAAAAATCCTTTCTACAATATTTGCTTCTTGTAGTTTATAGGAATGTCATGTATAAGGTTTCATAATTTCTAGATTGAATACACTCTGCCAGAATTCAGCATTTTGTCCCATGGCCGAATAAGAGGCAGATTTTCAGTTAAACCTACTGAAACAAATAAAGCACTGGGACAGCTAGCACAGTACGAATATTGTTGATACAAATTCATTATACCTGAAAAGTATGGTGACATTTTAGGATCTAATTTAACCAGTGAGATTTTTTTGGTGATAGATTCATGTAGTGGAAAGATGGTGAATTCTAGTGCGTCCACACTCAGAATGTTGGTAGACAGGCCATTAGCTGCATAGTCTACTGGGAGGGACGTTAAGAGTATGGCACATTATCTGCACTATAAGGCAAACAAGATAATAATTTAAAAACAGGCAAGACAGAGGGTGATCAGAAACAGGTTATTAGGATCAAATCCAAATCTTAATTACCTGATATTAAAGCAAAGCAAAATAACCTCCTAATTCAGACTCAGTTCATCCAAGAAATAAGAGTGATAGTTGAACATAGAAGTTTCATGTATATCATTACACTGATGGGGATAACAAAGGGGGTTTGGGGGACAAAATTCCAATAGATACTTTCTGTGCCAAGCTTCACCACTGAAAATTGCCCAGGGCAGGGAACAGTAATAAGCAGGACTCGCATATGTGTAGAATATTTGGATATCAGATACTTTCAATTCATAGACAGACAAAGTTTTATTTAACTTATTTTTCCTCATGTTTTCTATATCCACTGATCTACATAGTAAAATAGATAATCATAATATTAAATGTCAAGCAACCTAAGATCTTGGTAACTTAATATTTTAAAAATTCACTTTCTTTGCTTCTAATATTATATCATAGCGAAAGCAGGAAAACAATAAACAATAGTCAGAGCATGGCAAATTCCTATGGAGTACATAGACTTGAACTCCTTGTACTTGTTGAAGGGGATACTATTGATAGCAACAGGAGGCAGGCAAATTCCTAGGCAGACAGGAATGGGTCCTGGTGAAAATCAACCTTCAAGCCAAGGACCATCTATAGCCTGAAAACCAAGCTACCAGCTCCAGATAAAATCCATGGACTGGAGCAAGAACTCCTTTTCCATTTGGCATGCTTCCTCCTGATTGGTCCTTATCTTTCACCTATTGTACTTATACCTACCCTCCCCCAATTGGTTCTATACTCTTTTATGTCTCCTTCTGAATGGTGTTTTTCCAAGCCTACCCACAAAGCAATCAGCACACACTTCCCCCATTCCAAGCCCATAAAAATCCCTAGACTTGGCCTCATGGCTGGCAACCCACTTTCAGGTCCATCTCACTCCCAAGTGGTTTTCTGTCATTCAATAAATTCTACTCTGCCTTATTCACTGTCTAGCGTCAGTGTACCTCCTCCTTCTTGGTTGTTGAACAAGAACTTGTAACTCAACAAACCACAGGAGTGAAAGAAGAGATATAACACTCCCACTTGCCAAACTATGGGAGTGAAAGAGCAGCAACATTATTATTTTACAAAATATCTGGTACTTTGCTTATGATCTGAGAGAGAGATACGTGACACATGGTTTTATTAATTTCTGCCATATGAATAATTCAAGTACTTATATACAAAACCAAACATTACAACTTCATTTTACAGTAATCATGACCTCTTGATAAATATTAACTATATCCTGGGGACATCCTGATTTAACCAATTAAACAGTTTGTCCTCAAATTTCAAAGTTTTTTAGTATGATTTCACAGTACGCTCATTTAAATATTTCTTGCCATCTTGCTGTACATTTTATACACGAGATAGCTTTACTTCAGGAGGCATAGAAATTTCATCTGTCATTTGTAAATTTTATTATGCTTCATGCAGATGAAAGTACTAATACCATAGAAGAGAGATTCAGATTCCAAAGGGAGGGAAATATATACAAAGCCACTTAATAATCTATTATTTTTCTCAGAAGATTAGCCATAACACTGAAAATGATGAAAGTATATGACTGAATTTCAATGTTATTTCACAATTTGTATGTGTGTCATATATGCTAACCAAATTAAATTCATTTAAAATTCCATAATCAAGTGTCAACTTTAAAAAAGCTAAACTAGTATCAATATATTTTTGATTTGATAAATGTTTGCAATACAATTTTCAACTTAATTGCTTTGGTCTCATTGGTTCAAAGAATAAACATAAAAAGTTACCCTTGATTATTCAAATTTATTAGAGAATATAAATTAAAGTATTTATTTTCTTACATTGAATGTTTTAAAATAGCATTTTACTCTTATTTTTTTTCTAATTTAATTGTTTAAATTTTTATTTTAGTTTCAGGGGTACATGTTCAGGTTTGCATATAGGTAAATTGTATGTTGAGTGGTTTGGTGTACAGATTATTTTATCACCCAGATAAAATTATAGTAATTAATAGGTAGCCTTTTGATCCTCATCCTCCACCCTCAAGTAGGCCCCAGTGTCTATTGTTCCTTTCTTTGTATCCATGTGTACTCAATGTTTAGCTGCCACTTATAAGTGAGAAAATGTGATATTTGGTTTTCTGTTCTTATGTTACTTCACTTAGGATAATGGCCTCTAGCTGCATCTATGTTGCTGTATAGAATATAATCTCAGTTTTTATTATGACTGTGTAGTATCCCATGGTATATATGAACCACTTTCTCATTATACAGTCTACCATTGGTGGGCATTTAGGTTGATTCTATGTCTTTGCTATTGCAAATAGCACTGCAATAAACCTATGTGTGCATGTGTCTTTATGGCAGAACAATTTATATTCCTTGGGTTATATACCCAATAATGGGATTGCTGGCTTGAAAGGTACTTCTGTTCTAAATTCTTTGAGAAATTGCCAAACTGCTTTCTACATTGGTTGAACTAATTTACATTCCCACAAGCAGTGTATAAGCACTCCCTTTCCTCTGCAACCTCACCAGTGTTTGTTATTTTACATATTTTAATAATAGGCATTTTGACTAGTGTGAGATGGTCTCTCATTGCGGTTTTAATTTGCATTTCTCTAATGGCCATGTATATGTCTTCTTTTGAAAAGTGCCTGCTCATGCCATTTGCCCACTTTAAAATAGGGTTGTTTATTGTTTGATAATTTATTTATATTGCTATATATTCTGGGTATTAGACCTTTGTCAGAAGCATAGTTTGCAAATATTTTCTCCTGTTCTATGTGTTGTCTTTGCTGACAGTATCTTTTGCTGTGGAGAACCTCTTTAGTTTAATTAGGTCTCAATTGTCAGTTTTTGTTTTTGCTGCAAATGCCTTTGATATCTTCATCATGAAATCTTTGTCAGGACCTATGTCCAGAATGGTACCTCTTAGGTTTTTATCTAGGGTTTTTATATTATTAGGCTGTACATTTAAGTTTGTAATCTATATTGGGTTGATTTTTATACATAATTTTAGAAAGGCATTCAGTTTCAATCCTCTGCATATGGCTAGCCAGTTATCCCAACGCCTTTTATTGAATAGGGAGTCCTCTCTTCACTGCTTGTTTTTGTCAGTCTTGGCAGATCTGATGGTCTTAGTTACAAAGCTTTGTTTCCGGGCTCTCTGTGCTGTTAAATTGATCTATGTAATGACATGCTCTTTTGGTTATTGTAGCCTTGTAGTATAGTTTGAAGTCAGGAAACACACCTCCAGTATTTTTATTTTTGCTTGGGATTGCTTTGGCTATTTGGGTTTGCTGTTAGTTCCATATGAATTTTATAATAGACTTTTATAATTCTGTTAAGACTATTAGTTGTCATTCAATAGGAATAACATTGTATCTATAAATTGCTTTCAGCATTATGGACATTTTAACAATATTGATTCTTCCTTTCCATTAGTGTGGAATATTTTCTCATTTGTTTTTGTCATTCCTGATTTATTTCAGCAGTGTGTTGTCATTCTCCCTGAAAAAGACCTCACCTCTCTGGTTACATGTAGTTCTAGATACATCATTTTATTTTTTTTTGTGGCTAGGGTGAATTGTATTGCATTCTTGATTTGACACTCAGCTTGGATATTGTTAGTGTATAGAAATACTACTGTTTTGTGTACATTGATACTGTATCCTGAAACTTTACTGAAGTTGTTTATAAGATGTAGGCGTTTTTGAGCAAAGACTATGGAATTTGATATATGAAAAATCCTATTGTTTTCCAACAAAGATAGTTTGACATTTTCTCTTCCAATCTGGATGCTTTTTATCTCTTTCTTTGCCTGATTGCTCTGTCTAGGAGTTCCAGTACTATGTTAAATAAGACTAATGAGAGAGGTCATTCTTGTCTTGTTTTAGTTCTCAAAGGGAATGCTTCCAGCTTTCGCAAATTCAGTATGATACTAGCTGTGGGTTTGTCATACATGGCTCTTATTATTTTAAATTATATTCCTTAGATGCCTAGTTCATTGAGGGTTTTTTACATAAAGGGATGTTGAATTTTATGGAAAGTGTTTTCTTCATCTATTGAAATAATCACGAGTTTTCCATTTTTAGTTGTTTATCTGATGAATCACATTCACTAAATTGCATTTGTCGAACCAACTTTTCAATCAGGCAAGATAAAGAAACAAAGTGTATTCAAATAGGAAGTCAAATTATCTTTGTTTGCAGATGACATGATTCTATACCTATAAAACTCCATTGTCTCAGCCCAAAAGCTCCTTTAGCTGTTAAATAACTTTGGCAAAGTATCAGGATGCAAAATCTATGTACAAAAATCACTAGCATTCCCATATACCAACAATGGCCAAGCCAAAAGCCAAATCAGGAACACAATCCCGTTTACAATTGCCACGAAAGGAATAAAATACCTAGGAATACAGCTAACCAGGGAGGTGAAATATCCCTACAATGGGAGTAACAAAGCACTTTTCAAAGAAATAAGAGGTGACACAAACAATTAGAAACATACCCCATGCTCATTGATAGAAAGAATCAATATCATTAAAGTGGCCATACTAACCAAAGCAATTTACAGATATAATGCTACTTCTATTAAACTAACAATGACATTCCTCACAGAACTGAAAGAAACTATTTTAAAATTCATACAAACCAAAAAAGACCTTCAATAGCCAAGACAATCCTAAGCAAAAAGGGGCGTCACATTGCCCAACTTCAAACTATACTACTGAGAGAGAAAACAAAGTTAGGCAGTCAGGGTGGGTCCTTGGTAAAAATCCTTTAAGCAGAGAAACAGATGAAAAATCAGGTGGTAGGCACAGATAAGGAACCTTGCACATACCCCTGGCCCACTAAAAATAAGGAACAAGGTACAATATAGAAATACCTTTGTTCTTTGTGCCTAAGACACAGCTACTCTGATAAGGGAACAAGACCCAACATAGAAATACCTTTGCCCTTTACGTAACCAGCAGGTTTCCAGGAAATAGTCTCTTCTTCTTTTGTGGGCATGTACATGTTGAGCTCTAGTGGGTTCTGATGGGCACTTTCCTTTCCTTTTTTGGACATGCTTTGGACTGTGAGCTAAGCCTCTGTGAATCATCACTTCAGCCCCTTATTAGTCCTGAGTTAATGTCCCGGGCCAAGTTTTCACTTCAGCTCCTGACTGGTACCACGCCAAGGTTATGGGCCAAGCTGAGCAGGCTTTCTTCAAGACCAGTCGGCACATTCCTTCCCTTCCCAGTCCATAAAAACCCCAGACCTGGCCTTATAGTTGACAACCCATTTGAGCCCCCACCGAGCTGTGGAGAGCTTTCTTCTTTCACTTATTAAATTTTTGCTCCAACCTCACCCTTTGTGTCCATACTCCTTAATTTTCTTGATCCTGAGAGAAACAAAGAACTTTGAGTGATACCTCACAATGAGAGACTGCTACATGGTGGTGCACTGGCAATACTGTAACACTACAGGGCTACTGTAACCAAAACAGCATGGTACTGGTACAAAAATAGGTGCATAGTCCAGTGAAATAGAATAGAGAGGCCAGAAATAAAGCCACACGCCTATGACCAACTGGTCTTCAACAAAGCTGACAAAAACAAGCAATGGGGAAAAGACTCTATTCAATAAATGGTGCTGCAATAACTGGCTAGCCATATGCAGAAGATTGAAGGAAGACCCCTTCCTTACGCCATGGACTCAAGATAGATTAAAGACTTAAATGTAAAACCCAAAACTATAAAAACCCTGGAGGACAACCTAGGCAATACCATTCAGCTCATAGGCACAGGCAAAGATTTCATGACAAAGAAGGCAAAAGCAATGGCAACAAAAGCAAAAATTGACAAGTGGGATCTAATTAAACTTAAGAGCTTCTGCATAGCAAATTAAACTGTCAACAGAGTAAACAGTCTACAGAATAGGAGAAAATATTTGCAAACTATGTATCTGACAAAAGTCTAAATTCCAGAATTTATGAGGAATTTAAATAAATAAAAGTAAAAGAAACAATCCCATTAAAACTTGGGCAAAGAATGTGAACACTTTTCAAAAGAGGACATACATGTGACCAACAAGCATATATATGGAAAAAGCTTAACACATCACTGATCATTAGAGAAATGCAAATCAAAACTACAGTGAGATACTGTCTCACACCAGTCAGAATGGCTATCATAAAAAAGTCAGAAACACAATGTAATTAATAATGTAAATTAATTATGTAATTAATAATGTAAATTAGATCAACCTTTGTGGATAGCAATATGGTGATTCCTCAAAGAGCTGAAAGCAGAAATACCATTCGACCCAGCAATCCCATTACTGGGTATATACCCAGAGGAATAGAAATCACTCTACCATAGAGACACATGCACACAAATGTTCATTGCAGCACTATTCAATATAGGAATGTAATGATGGATACACATGTAAATGTTAATATAATATAACCTATTAATTGATTACAGGACAAAAGACACACAATCATCTTAATGGACAAATAATGATAGTTGAAAAAATGAATACTTCTTTCTAATAAAAATACTCAACAAATTAGGAATAGAAGAGAACCTCCATAACTGTTAAAAGGCATGTATGAAGAGCCTACAGATAGCATCATAGATATAAGGCTAAATCTTTGTGACCTGAGTAAGTAATGCTTTTTTAAATATGATAACATTAATGCATATTTAACCAAAGGAATATATGCATATTAATATTGCCTATTTTTCTGTAAAGAAGCCTATAAAGCGTTCTGTTGTGTTTTTCTGTTTCTCAAATAAATCCACTTAAAAAATGTCAGTAAATACCTGTTAAAGACTTTTTAAATTATTTTTTTCCAAATTTTATTTTCAGGATTTCGAACTTTCAGGAATTATGTTTTTTGGGGATTTTGACCAACTCCCTTCCTACAGAACCTGAGGACATGAAACAGGTAGTAAGAGAACATGAAACCTGTAAAGACATACATTTTACAACCTAAATGAAAGAAATTAATTATTCAAAACTATGTATTACAAAAAGCATCTGACATCATTAAATAAGTTGAATAGACACAACCATTAAGAAAACTGAATGCTTAATTTAAAACTTCATAAAAATACTCAGGCCAAAATGGTTTTACTGGAGAACACAACAAATATGTAATACATTTTACAATTTCTATATACTGATTTCTACAAATGCAAGAGAAAGGAGTACTTCCCAAATCATTTCATAAAGCTAATATGATACATACACCAATATTGCATATTGTACATAACAAAATAAAAGTATGCATCAATATCCTTCACAAATATCATTGCAAAACAATTCGAACAAAATATTATCAAATCAAAATCATAAATGTAAAATTAAAAATACACAACATGACTAAAAGAGTTTAATTCTAGGAATGCAAGACTTATTTAGTATTTGAATCAATCTAATCAATCAATTAAATCAACCTAATCCACCCCTTAAAAGGGTAAAGATGAAAAATGATGAGATGAGAGTAGGAGCCAAGATCACCTTCTAGATGCAGTCTGTAAGAACATCTCCCACAGAAAAACTGACCATCAAGAGGAATGGCTCACTCTGATAATGTCTTCTAAAGTGAGGCATTGAGAGTAAACAGAAAGAAGACACAGATGATGAGCTGAAGAAGAAAGAAGCTGGGAAACCTGCACAGGGCTGCTGAGCACCAGGACTCACTCCTGACACCCAGCAGCTCTTAAGAAAGGGGTTAGTTAAATAGGTGAGGAGCGGCCCACTCACACCATGGATCCCTGGAATCTTAGTTATAGGAGATGCCATGATCCTCATGGATATTTGAGCTAACAGGGAAAGCTGTTTGGAGAGGTAGCAAAGACAGGACTCCAGCCTGCATGGAGGCCAGAAAGTCTGGCTTGAGAATAGGTAAAAGAAGCATGGACAGAGAAGACCCAAAACCCTAAGGTTCACCTTACTCCTCTAGGTGGCTTTGGCTTTACATGACTATCAACATTTGACAGAGCAGGGTGGTCATGCCCATGGAATGGGGCCAGTCTGATTTGAGCATTGCCCTATCTATTGACTTCTCCTAGCATTCCCACATGGCTGCACCCATTTGCAGCACAGCCTCAGATGCCCAACCAGGGTACGTTTTGACAGCCACTGCCATAGCTTCTTCACTGACAGACTGCACCTGACCAACAGGGATTCAAGCAGATGGTTCCCTGTGGACATGCACCCACCCACTGGCAGCCTCCACCCACTACAGCCTCACCCAACCACTTTGCTGGTGCACACTTGACAACAGCCCCACCCTACCGCTTTGCCAGTGTGCATACATGCACCTCACTGCTCCACTCTGACACATACACACAACCAAACAGCTGCCACCAGCACATGCATATATGTGGATGATGCCATCCCACTTGCTGATGCCTGTACACCTCACTGAACCACCATTGCTGTCTATATACTTGCATGTGTGGACACCACCAACCCAACCACAAATAAGCACCACCACCGCCACCCAATCAGCACATGCATGTATCCTGCAATGCCACCACGCCCACTGGGGCATGCATTGGCTGGCCCTCCCTATCAGAGTGTTGTGGTCAGGAGACAGAGAACTTTTTGGCTCCTCCAGAACAGCAAGTGTTTAACCTCGAGGGGCCAGGTTAAAGATGGGGGCCTGAGACCAGGACAAAGATGGGGCCTACCAGTCATCTAGGGTTGTAGCATGCAGCCCTGGAATGTTGACCTGAGCCTCAGCTTCCTGAAATCTTCCAGAAATGAAGCTAGTCAACTGAAGCCACCTTATACCACAGTCAAACCCCAAAGGGTATCAAATAATATAAGAACAATAAAACCTATACGAAGAACAGCAACTTCAAATATTAAAGGAACATCAGCCCACACAGATGAGAATAAACCAGCACAAGAAACTCTGGCAACTCAAGAATCTAGAGTGTCTTTTTACTTCCAAACAAACAACTGCCCTAGTTTCCCAGTAATGGTTCTTAAACAGGCTGAAATGTCTGAAATAACAACAGAATTTAGAATATAGAAAGGAACGGTGATCATTGAGATTCAGGAGAAAGTCAAACCCCAGTCCACAGAATATAAAAAAATTCAATAACATGATATAAGATCTTAAAGATGAAATATCCATTTTAAGAAAAATTAAACTGTTAGTGCTAAAAACCCTCACTATAAGGATTTTATAACACAATCACAAGTATTAATAGCAGAATAGATGAAGCTAAAGAAAGAATCTAAGGCCTTGTAGACTGGTTCTCTGAATTAGTCAGACAAAAGTACAAAAAAAAAACTAAAAGGAATAAAAACTACCTCTAAGAAATATGGAACTATGGAAAGAGTCCAAACCTGTGACTCATTGGCATCCCTGAAAGGGAGAAAGAACAAGCAATGAAAAGAAAAGAAAACAAAACAATACAATACCCCCACCCAAAAAAACCTTGAGGATATTGCCTATGAAAACTTCCGCAACCTCTCTAGAGAGACCGATATTAAGATTGAGAAGATTCAGAAAACCCCTATGAGATACTATGCAAAATAAAACATCACCAAGCACATTTTCTTTCTTTCTTTTTTTCTTTGAGATAGAGCTTTACTCTTGTTACCCAGACTGGAGTATAATGGCATGACCTCGCCCCAGGTTCAAGCAATTCTCCTGCCTGAGCCTCTGGAGTAACTGGGATTACAGGCATGCATCACCACATCTGGCTAATTTTTGTATCTTTAGTAGAAACTGGGTATCTGTAGATGAAGGATATTAGCCCTTTGTGAGACTGGTAGATTGCAAAAACTTTTTCCCATTCTGTTGGTTGCTGTTTCACTCTATTGATAGTTTCTTTTCCTGTGCAGAAGCTCTTAAGTTTAATTAGATCTCATTTCTCTATTTTGGCTTTTGTTGCCATTGCTTTTGGTGTTTTAGTTATGAAGTCCTTACCCATGCTTATGTCCTGAATGGTATTTCCTAGGTTTTTGTCTATAGTTTTTATGGTGTTAGGCCTCATATTTAAATCTTTAATCCATCTAGAGTTAATTTTTGTATAAGGAGTAAGAAAGGCATCCAGTTTTAGCCTTCTGCATATGGCTAGCCAGTTTTCTCAACACCATTTTTTAAATAGGGAATCCTTTCCCCATTGTTTGCTTTTGTCAGATTTGTCAAAGATCACATGGTTGTAGTTGTGGTGTTCTTTCTGAGGCCTCTGTTCTATTCTATTCGTCAATATCTCTGTTTTGGTATTGGTACCATGCTGTTTTGATTACAATAGCCTTGTAATATACTTTGAAGTCAGGTAGTGTGATGCCTCCATCTTTTTTTTTTTTTTTTTTTTTTTTACTCCAGATTGTCTTGGCTTATGAAGTTTAAGGTTTTTGTTTTTTTTTTTTTCAATTATGTGAAGAAAGTCATTGGTACCTTGATGGGGATACCATTGAATCTATAAATTACTTTGGGCATTATGGTCATTTTCACGATATTGATTCTTCCTAACCATGAGTATGGAATGTTTTTTCACCTGTTTGTGTCCTCTCTTATTTCCTTGACCAGTTGTTTGTATTTCTCCTTGAAGAGATCCTTCACATCCCTTGCTACTTGTATTCCTAGGTATTTTATTCTTTGTAGCAATTGTGAATGGGAGTTTACTCATGATTTGGTTCTCCGTTTGTCTATTATTGCTGTATAGGAATGCGTGTGATTTTTGCACATTGATTTTGTACCCTGAGACTTCGCTGAAGTTGCTTCTCAGTTTAAGGAGATTTTGGGCTGACACGATGGGGTCTTCTAAATATACAATCATGTCATCTGCAAACAGGGACAATTTGACATCCTCTCTTCCTATTCGAATATCTTTATTTCTTTCTCTTGCCTGATGGCCCTAAGGAGAACTTTCAATACTATGTTGAACAGGAGTGGTGAGAGAGGGCATCCTTGTCTTGTGCCAGTTTTCAAAGGGAATGGCTCCAGTTTTTGCCCATTCAGTATGATATTGGCTGTGGGTTTGTCATAAATAGCTCTTATTATTTTGAAATAGGATCCATCAATAACTAGTTTATTGAGAGTTTTTAGCATTAAGGGCTGTTGAATTTTGTCGAAGGCCTTCTCTGCATCTATTGAGATAATCATGTGGTTTTTGTCTTTGATTCTGTTTACGTGATAGATTATGTTTATAGATTTGCAGACATTGAACCAGCCTTGCATCCCCTGGATGAAGTCGACTTGATAGTGATGGATAAGCTTTTTGATGTGTTGTTGGATTCGGTTTGCCAGTATTTTATTGAAGATTTTTGTACCAATGTTCATCATGGATATTGGCCTGAAATTTTCTTTTATAGTTGTGTCTCTGCCAAGTTTTGGAATCAGGATGATGTTGGTATCATTAAATGAGTTAGAGAAGATTCCCTCTTTTTGTATTGTTTGGAATACTTTCAGAAGTAATGGTACCAACTCTTCTTTCTACCTCCGGTAGAATTTGGCTGCAAACCAATCTGGTCCTGGACTTTTACAATTAAAAAAAAAAATCAAAAAGTGGGCAGAGGATATGAACAGACACTTTTTAAAAGAAGACATGTATGTAGCCAACAAACATATGAAAAAAAAGCTCATCACCACTGTTCATTAGAGAAATGCAAATCAAATCCGCATTGAGATATCACCTCATGCCAGTTAGCATGGCAATCATTAAAAAATCAGGAGACAACAGATGCTGGAGAGGATGTGGAGAAATACGAACGCTTTTACACTGTTGGTGTGAGTGTCAATTAATTCAACCATTGTGGAAGATAGTGTGGCAATTCCTCAAGGATTTAGAAATAGAAATACCAATTGACCCAGCAATCCCATTACTGGGTATATACCCAAAAGATTATAAATCATTCTACTATAAAGACACATGTGCACATATGTTTATTGTGGCACTGTTTTACAATAGCAAAGACTTGGAATCAACCCAAATGCCCATCTGTGATTGACTGGATAAAGAAAATGTGTCACATGTACATAATGGAATACTATGCAGCCATAAAAAGGATGAGTTCACGTTCTTTGCAGGGATGTGGATGAAACTAGAAACCATCATTCCCCACAAGCTGACACAAGAACAGAAAACCAAACATCGCATGTTCTCACTCATAATTGGGTGTTGAACAATGAACATATGGACACAAAGAGGGGAATATCACACACTGGGGCCTGGTGGGGAGCTAGGTGACAAAAGCAGGGGTGAGGTGATTGGAGAGGGATATCATTAGGAGAATTACCTAATGTAGACGATGGGGCGATGGATGCAGCAAACCACCACCATGGCATGTGTATACCTATGTAACAAACCTGCACAATTTGCACATGTACCCCATAACTTAAAGTATAATAAATTTTAAAAAATAAATGGAAATAAATGGGAATATAAATCTGTGTGTTGAAATTTTCTCAAAATCAAATAAAGCTATTGAGGAAAAGAAAAAGAAATGGTGTATTACCATATTGGTCAGGCTGTTCTCGGACTCTTGGCCTCAGGTGATCTGCATGCCTTGGCCTTCCAAAGTGCTGGGATTACAGGCATGAGCCACCATGCCCGGCCACCAAGATATATTTTCATCAGATTCTCCAAGGTTGACATAAAACAAAAATTATTAAAGAAAGCTACTTAAAGGAGGTAGGTTGCCTTCAAAGGGAACCCCATCAGGCTAGCAGTGAATTTTGCAGCAGAAACCCTACAAGCCAAAAGATATTAGGGGCCTATATTCAGCATTCTTCCAGAAGACACATTGCAACCAAGAAATGTGTATCCAGGCAAATTAAGCTTCATAATAAGTGAATGAGAAATGAGATTCTTTTCAGACAAGCAAATTCTAAGAATATTCATTACCACAAGACCTGTTGTACAAGAAGTCACAAGGAAGTGCTAAACATGGAAATTAAAGATCACTACTGGTCACCACAAAAACACACTTCAGGACTTAGACTATTGACTCTGCAAAGCAAATACACAGTCCAATCTGCATAACAACCAGCTAATATCACAATGATAGAATCAAATCTATACAAATCAATATTAATTTTGAATGTAAATTGGTTAAATGCCCCACTTAAAATGCACAAAGTGGCAAGTTGATTCTAAAATTACAAGAGCATTACATAAAAACAAAGAGTTCAATTCAATAAGAAGAATTAACTATCCTAAATATGTATGTATCCAACACTGGAGCACCCAGATTCATAAAGCAAAGTATTAATGACCAATGAAGAAACTAAGATTACCGTACAATAATAGTAGGAGACTTCTATACACCATTGACAATAATAGACAGTTAAGACAGAAAACAAAGATATTCAGGATCTGAATGTGACCCTAGGCCAAACAGACATATAAAACATTTACAGAACATTTCACCCAGCAACAATAGAATATACATTCTTCTCCACTGCATGTGCTATGTACTCAGAAATTGACCACATGATCTGACATAAAACAACTCGACAATGTCAAAATAAACCCGAAAATTATACAAACCACACTCTCAGATAGCAGTGCAATAAAAGTAGAAATCAATACTAATAATATTGCTCAAAACTATAAAATTACATAGAAATTAAACAACCTGTTCCTGAATAACTATGAAGTAAACAGTGAAATTAATATTGAAATCAAGAAATTTTTTGAAACTAATGATAACAAAGATAGAACATACAAGAATTTCTGGAACACAACAAATGCAGTGTTAAGAGAAAAGTTTATAGTGCTAATTTTCATATCAAAAAGTTACAGTATTTCCAAATTACAAACCCAGCATCACAATTAAGGGGCTAGAAAAACAAGAGTAAACCATAACCAAATCTAGCAAAAGAAAAGAAATAACCAAAATCAGAGCTGAACTGAAGGAAATTGAAATGTGGAAAACCAAACAAAAGATCATCTAAACCAAAGTTTGGCTCTTTGGATGAATAAACAAGTGGTAGCTAGATCAATTTAAAGGGAGAAGATCCAAATAAACACAATAAAGTAAAGATAAATGATGCATTACCACTGACCCTGCCAAAATACAAAAAGCCCTTAGAGACTATTGTGAACACCTCTACAGCACAAAAACTGGAAAATCTAGAAGAAATAAATATATTCCTGGAAAGATACAATCTCCCAATATTGAACTAGGAAGAAATGAAATCCCTGAAGAGACCAATGATAAGCTCCAAAATTGAATCAGTAATAAAAGCATACCAACCACAAAAAGCACTGGACCAGATGGATACACAGTCAAATTCTTCCAGACATATAAAGAAGAGCATGTACCAAAACTGTTGAAACTGTTCCAAAACACTGAGAAGAAGATACTCCTCCATAATTAACTATATGAGACCAGGATCTTTCTGATAAAGAAACCTGGAAGAGGCACACAAAAAAGAAACTTTTAGGTCAATATCCTTAATGAACCTAGATGAAAAAATCTTCAACAAAATAGTGGCAAACTAAATCTGGTAGCACATCAAAAAGCTAATCAAATGCAATCAAGTAGGCTTTATCTGTTTTAATGTTTATTTATTTATGCAATCAGTGTAAATTTATCATTAGTTTAAAACACTGGTTTATAATATATTCTTTACAAGCCTTATGATAACCTCAAATAGAAAAAAAAATACAATAGATAAACAAAAAGCAAGAAAAAGCATACTACCAGAGAAAATCATTTTCACTACAATGAAGATAGGAAGAAAAGAAGGAAGAGAAGACCACAAGACAACCAGAAAAGAAATAAAATGGCAGGAGTAAGTCCTTACTTATCAGTAATAAAATTAAATGTAAATTGACTAATCCAATCAAAAGACATAGAGTGCTATGGAGCCCAAATGGATAAAAAGAAGACTAAATAATCTGTTGCCTACAAGGAACCAACTTCACATTAGAAGATACACAAGAACTAAAAATAAAGGGATTGAAAAGGATATTCCATGCCAATGGAAACCAAAAAAGAGCAGAAGTAGCTACACTTATATAAGACAAAATGGATTTCAGAACAAAAACTATAAAAGGAGACAAAGAAGGCCATTATATAACGATAAAGGGGTCAATGAAGCAAGAAGATACAACAATTTTAAATATATATGCACCCAAACTGGAGCACCCAGATATATGAAGCAAATATTACTAGAGCTAAAGAAAGAGATAGACCCCAACACAATAATACATGGAGACTTCAACATCCCATTTTTGTAATTGAACAGATCATCCAAATGGAAAACAAAGAAATATCATATTTAATCTGCACAATAAATCAAATTGATCTTACAGATATATATACAGAACATTTCATCCAACAGCTGCACAATACACATTCTCCTTCAGAGCACATGGATCCTTCTCAAGGATAAGCCGAATGTTAGGAAATAAAACAAATCTTAAAATATTCAAAAACTTAAAATTGTATCAAGTATTTTATCTAACCACAATGAAATAAAACTAGGAATTTTGGAAAACATACAAACACATGGGAATTAAAACATTTGTTTCTGAATGACAAGGATGTTGATGAGGAAAATAAGAAAGAAATTGGAAAGTTTTTTGAAAAAGAAAGGATAATGGAAATACAACATACCAAACCTATGGCATATAACAATATAACAAAAGCTATACTAGGAGAGAAGTTTTTAACTATCAGTGCCTACATCAAAAAAGTAGAAAAAGTTGAAATACACAACCTAACTGTTCATCTTAAAGGAAGAGAAAAGGAAGAACAAACTAAGCCCTAAACTAGTAGACAAGAACTAATAAAAATCAGTGCTGAAATAAATAAAATTGAAAACCAATATATATATATATATATATATATATATATATATATATATATATATCTCAATGAAATGAATACTTGTTTTATGAAAAGGAAATAAAATTGGCACTCCTTTAGCCCAAATAAGAAAAAAAAAAGACACAAATAAAATCAGAAAAGAAAAAGGAGACATTACAAGTGACACTCCAGAAATTCAAAAGACCACTAGAGCCTATTATGAGCAACTACACACCAATCAATTGAAAAACCTGGAATAAATAGATAAATTTCAAGACACATACAACCTACCAATATTGAACCATAAAAATTCTAAAACCTGAACTGACCAATAACAAGCAATGAGATTGAAGATGTAATAAAAAGCCTACTATCAAGGAAACTCCTAGAACCCAATGGCCTTACTGCTGAATTCTACCAAATGTTTAAAGAAGAACTAATACCAATCTGACTCAAACTATTCTGAAAAATAAAGGATGGTGGAATACTTCTAATCTCATTTGATGATGCCAGTATTACCCTGATACCAAAACCAGACTAAGACATATTTATTAAAAAAAAAAGAAAATTACAGCTAATATCTCTGATGAATATTGATGTGAAAAATCTCAACAAAATACCACCTAACCAAATTCAACAACATATTAAAAAGATCATTCACCATGACCAATGGAATTTATCCCAGAAATGCAAGGATGACTTAACACATGCAAATAATCAAAACGATACATTGTATCAACAGAATGAAGAATACAACCATATGATTATTTCAATTGATGCTGAAAATGCATTTGATAATATTCCATATCCCTTCCCAATGAAAACTCTAAAAAAACTGGGGTTAGCAGGAATGTACCTCAACATAATAAAAGCCATGTACAACAGAACCACACTAGTATCATACTGAATGGGGAAAACCTGGAAGCCTTTTCTCTAAGATCTAAACAAGACAAGGATGCCCATTTCCACAACTGTTATTCAACATAGTACTGAAAGTTTTATGTAGAGCAATCAGACAGTACAAATAAACAAAGGGCATCCAAATTGAAAACAAATAAGTCGAATTGACATTCTTTGAGATGATATGACCTTATATTTGGAAAAACCTAAAGACTGCAACAAAAAAGCTATTAGAACTTGTCAACCAATCCAGGAATCTTGCAGGATATAAAATCAACATACACAAATTAGTAGATTTCTATATGTCAACAGTGAATATTTTAAAAGGGAAATTAAAAAGTTATCTTAATTACCCTAGCTGCAATTAAAATTAAATGTTTAGGAATTAACCTAATCAAAAAAGTGGAATATTTCTTCAATGAAAACCATAAGACATTGATGCAAGAAAATTAAAAAGGACACAAAAAATGGAAAGCTATTTCATATTCATGAATTAGACAAATATATATTGTTAAAATGTCTGAATTACACTACATAATCTACAGATTCAATGCAATACCTATCAAAATACCAACGATATTTTTCACTGAAACAGAAATAATGTTACAATTTACTTGGAATCACAAACGACCCAGAACAGCCAAAGCTATCTTAAGCAAAAAAAAAAAAAAAGAAAAAGAAAAAAAAAAAAGAAAAATCACATTAACTGACTTCAAATTATACTACAGAGCTATAGTAACCAAAACAGCATGGTGGTGATATAAAACAAAACACATAGACCAATGGAACAGAATAGAGAAACCAGAAACAAATCCATATATCTACTGTAAACACATTTTTGATAAAGGTGTCATGAACATACATTGGGAAAAGAATAGTCTCTTCAATAAATCATGTTGGATCAACTGCATAACCATAGGTAAAAGAATGAAACTCAATCCCTATCTCTCCTCATATACGAAAATCAAATCAAAATGGATTATTGACTAAAATCAAACACATCAGTCTGTGAAACTACTAACAGAAAACATTGGGAAAATTCTCCAGGGCACTGAACTGGGCAAGATTTCCTGATTAATACCCCATATGCATAGGCAACCACAGGAAAAATGGACAAATGGGATCACGTTAAAACCTTCTGCACAGCAAAGCAAATAATCAACAAAGTAAAGAAATTACCCACTGTATGAGAGAAAATATTGTCAAACTACCCATATGACAAGGGATTAATAACCAGAATGTATAAGGAGCTCAAACAATTCTATAGAAAAAAATAGTAATCAGATTTTTAAAATGGGCTAAAGTTCTGAATAGACATTTCTCAAAATAAGACAAACAAATGGCAAACAGGTATATGAAAAGCTGTTCAACAACAATGATCATCAGAGAAATGCAAATTAAAACTACAATGTGATATCATCTCACCCCATTCATAACAGTTTTTACCCAAAAGACAGGTAATAACAAATGCTGGCAAGGATGAGAAAAAAAGGGAACCCTGAAACGCTGTTGTTGGGAATGTATGTTACTGTAACCACTATAGAAGACATTTTGGAGGCTCCTAAAAAATACTAAAACTAGAACTACCACATGATCCAAAAATCCCAGTGCTGGGTATATGCACCAAAATAGGAAATCAGTATATCAAAGAGATATCTGCGTTCCATTGTTTATTGCAGCACTATTCACAATATCCAAGAATTGGAAGCAACTCAAGCACCTATTAGAAGACAAATGAATGAAAAAACTATGGTACATATACACAATGGAATACTATTCAACCATAAAAGAGAATGAGATTCTGTCATTTGCAACAACATGAATGGAACTGAAGATCATTATGTTATGTGAAATAAGCCAGGCACAGAATGACAAACATTACACGTTCTCACTTACTTGTGAGAGCTAAAAATTAGAACATTTGAACTAAATGGAGATAGACAGTAGAAAGATGGTTACCAGAGTCTGGGAAGGGTACTGGGTGGGTGGGGCAATGGAGGGACGGTTAATGGGTACAAAAAGTATAGTTAGAAAGAATGAAAAAGGTCTAGTATATGACAGCAAAATGAGGTGAGTAGAGACAATAATAATTGTGCATTTAAAAATAACCAAGAGTATAATTGGATTTTAACAAAAAGGTAAATGCTTGAGGTACTTGGATTAGTCTGTTCTTGCACTACTATAAAGAAATACCTGAACCTGGGTAATTTATATTAAAAAGGGGGTTCAATTGGCTCATAGTTCCACAGGCTATACAGGAAGCATAGCTGGGGAGGCCTCAGGAAACTTTCAATCATGGCAGAAGGGGAATCAGACACATCTTATATGGCAAGAGCAGGAGAAATAGAAAAGGGGTAGATGTCACACCCTTTTAAACAACCAGATCTCATGAGAACTCCCTCACTATCATGCGAACAAGGGGGGAATCCTCCCCCTTGATCCAATGTCCTCCCACCAGGCCCCTCGTCCAACAGTGGGGATTACAATTCGACATGAGATTTGGGTGGGGGCACAAATCCAAACCGTATCAGGGGAGAAGATCTCATTTACCCTGATGTGATTAGTACACATTGTATTCCTGTATATAAATAATCCATATAACCCACAAATATATCTACTATGTACTGACAAAAATTAAAAATAAAACAAATAGCCAATATACACATAAAAATATTTTCAATGTCATTATTCTTTAGGAAAATGTAAATCAAATATTTGTATGAGATAACCCTTTAATACCCACTTAAAATGGCTGTAGGAAATAACAGCAAAACAAAAAAATGTGTTGATGAAGCTTTGAAAGAATTGAAACTCTTACACATTTCTTGTGGGAATGTACAATGGAGCAGCTTCCATGGAAACGTCTCTGCCATTCCTCAAAAAGTTATACATAGATATACTACATGACCCAGACATTCTACTACTAAGTATGCAGCTAATAAAAATAAAAACTTGTGTACACACAAACACTTGTACATGAATGTTTATAATAGTATTGTTGATAACAACTAAAAAGTTGAAGCAACTTAAATTCCCATTAACTGATGAATGGATAAATAAAATGTCATATGTTTACGCAACAAAATATTACTTGGGCATAAAAAGCAATGAAGTACTCAAATATGCTACAAAATGATGAACCTTGTTAATATATGTTAAGGGAAAAAAGCCAGTCCCCAAAAGCAACATATTGAATGATTCTATTAGTATGAAATATTCAGAATGGGCAAATTTATAAAGACAAAGAGCAGGTTAGGGTTACCAAACATAGGTGAAGGAGTTTATGGGAGTGACAGCTTACAGGGTGTGAGGTTTCCTTTTGGAGTCATGAATATGTTCCACAGTAAAAGGGGTAAAAGTCAAATAGCATTGTCAATAAACTAAAGACACTGAATTATATACTTTAAAGTCATAAAAAGGAGTTTTACGTCATTTTTATGTTAATAAGAACATAATCATATACCTACATTATGACCCTACAATTCTGCACCCACATATTTATCCAATAGGCACCAGAATGCATGTTCACAAAGTGAATTACACACAAATTCTTATAGAAGCTTTATTCAAAATAGCCATAAATTAGAAACCCAAATGACTTCTGCCTGGAAAATTTCTAAACTCTACTCAGCATTACCAATTGAATAAAGTATACATACATACAACTGTGTGCATGAATCTAGCACACATTATGCTGAGAAAATGAAGCTGGGCACAAAATGTACATATTGTATTTTTCTAATTATACGGTATGTTAGAATAATCAAAAGTAATGTATCATGAGAAAACAAAAGAGTAATTGTCTTCTGGAGGGTATCATTAGTAGAGATATGGAGGAATCTTTCTTGGATGATAAATAATTTCATAAATTTGACAAAACTTACCCAATTTTATATTTTTTGTATTATTCATTGAACTGTACATAAATTGTTTTGGTTAAAATTATCATACTCCAGTTAGTAGATGTGTTTTTCACAGTTGTGTTGGTTACCCATTTTTAAATTACATTTTCTGTGTTTTATCCTAAAAAAATCCAATAGATAGAAGAAAATCAATATGTAGAACATAATGGGAGCCAGACTTCTCATTCATAGGAAAGGGAAGTATATACACAGAAAGAGGAGAGACTGTGGGGAGTGAGGTTGAGGCAATGGTGGAAGCTCCAGACCTGGGAACGGGTCGTGCCCAGCCATGTGAGGGTGGGGGTGGCACCATCAGCTGCCTCAGGGATGTGGGGCATAGAGAAACCCTCCCACCACTGTTGCTCTTGAAATCACTTCTGCCATCATCTCTTGCACCTCCCTGCTGCAGCCAGCGTGATGGCCATAGCCGCTCTGGACAGCCTGTCACTGCCATCAGTTGTATCTTTTGGAAGCATCAATTGCTCCAGGAACAGCCACCTATTTCTGTTATGCTTGTGACTATTATTGCCCTTGGAATAACCATATTCCTGATGCATTACCCTAGCTAGTGCATACCCTTCTATTGTACACCATTCTAATTCACCGTAAGTAAATGTCTTAATCATTGGCATGCCACCATGTGTCATGTGCCCTCAGGGTTCCATTTACCATCAGTGATGGAGCTTTTATTGCTTGCTGGGTCACAAGTGATCACTTCCAAAGTATCATGTTAGCATGTGCTTTTTGGTAGCAACCCAGGCACCAACTGTTGCAGTTCAAGTCCCATAGGAAGGAGACTCAGAGATGGATATCTGCGTTCAATAATTACTTTAATATTATCGCTAGCAGAGGGCTGAAGTAGAGGGAGCAAGTAACTGTGATGTGGTCATAACGAAGGCTTCAGTCAATTCCACAAGAAGCCCTGATGCTAGGATGGGCCCTTCAGAGTATATCCAAATTAAGACAAGGAATTCACACTTTTCTGTTTTTTGCATTGACAGTCATTGGTTGTGGATGTGGATTCAGACAAGACAACACTCTTCAGTTGAGGGCAATAATCAGGTGAATTCACCTGCAAGCTGTTAGCTACTAATATTTCTAACATGATAATTAGTGCTTCAGCACTGAAGATGAAGAGTCATTGGCATACTCAGTACTTACTACAATACATATTTAGAATTGTGTTATTTTCCTGACAAGTTTGTTCTTAAAAGTTGTTGTATCTATATTCCTACACCAGAATTCTTGGTTAGTATTGTCTCATTATATCTTTATTTTGTCCATATACACATTTTTCATTCTCTTGGCTTTTATTTGCATCTCTTTTAAATAGCATACCTTAAAAGTGATCTATGTCATTCTCCTGAACAACCATAAATTTTATTATCTTTTCATGTCCATATCATAGGGACTTACTCATACTGGTGCTATGTGAATATTTCTGACACCAAAGTCAATGTTATAGATACTTTCATACGGGTGCTATGTGAATATTTTATGTATTTTATAGATATTAAGGCTGATTTGTTATGGAGACACTCTCTTTTTTCTTTTCTCTATGTACCTATGTATGTATGTATGCATTTTTACATAGCCAATTTTACCAAGATATTTACTTAAATTTACTGACATACGTCCATAAGTCTTCCATTATTACCTGGAGGTATTTTCCTCTTTGTATTTGAATAATTCACTCAAAAGGTTTTGCTTATGACTTTTATGTTTTATGTGGTAAATCTTCTGTGGTCTTTGATCCCTAACAATATTTTAATTATGCCCTCACATTTTAATAATGATTTCATTGAAAATTAAATTTCAGTTTCAAATTTCCCCTTCCTGCAAAACATTAAAAATAAATATATCTCAATTTTTCTATCCTCCAAATAATTAAAAATATGCCTCCATTTCATCTGAGAAGTGCTTTAGTTAATAAGTCTAATGATCTGTAGTAGTTATATTCTTTCTAATTGAATGATCTTTACACATTTTCCATTGTCTTGTGTATTTGTAAATATTACTAAGTTTTAATAATTTTTATTTTTCTTAATATTCTTTGGGACTAGTAAACAGACAAAAATACCTTAGATGAGTTTAAATTTTAACTGAGTTTGAGCAAAGGAAAACAAAACAAAACAGAGCAAAGCAAAGCAAACAAAACATAAACAATTCTCAAATGGGCAGTTCTCTGAATCAAAGCAAGTTCAGAGAACCCCAACCAATAACACAATCTGACAGCATTTACAGGAAACAGAATTGTGGTGTAAATACAACTTAACTAGTTACAGCTTAATTGGGTACAAAGCCTCCTGCAATTAACTAGAGCTCAGCTACTGAAGTTAAACTTTATATTGGTTTGGCCTTTTAGCCTTAGTGAAAAAGCCTAGTCCAAATCAACTGCCTCCCATAAATATTATTTAATAACACGATAAATTTTTTCAATCAGACATTGTTCATTTTTTAATGTCTATACACTTATTTCTGAATTATATTTTATGAACTATATCTTCTACGTTTCTTCAATTATTTCTACCTCTTCATTTTTGTTTTTATTGCTCCAGGATTTCTGTTATTTAAATTTTAGAATTTCTACTTCTATATTTCATATGTTTTAAACTCTTCTTTCACAAAATATGTATTTTTTTTTTACTTCTGTGGTTATTTCTCAACCTGGTTTTTAAATTGAAAAATATTTCTTTCGCTTTATATATTCTACTATTTAGGCTCTGGTATCACATATTATATCATTTTCTTATTAATATTTGCCTTTTAATTATAATTTTCTATTCTCTCATATTGCTAATATATTGTATTATTTCTGTTAGTACCTTTTTTGCTTATTTAAAAACTTTTCTTCCATCTGCCCTCCTTTTACAGTTTATTGGTTTTCTTTCAATGTAGTTTTACTTCCCAATTTGCATTGTTTTGGATTGTGAACTGATATTACCATCTTAATCAGAAAGCTACTCTGTATAATTAATTGCTTAGATAAAGAGGTGAAGGACCTATAGCTGTAGGGAATTCAAGTATAAGGGAACAATGGAGAGCCGGAGGCACCAGTAAACTATACCTATGACTTATCACACTGTCATACATTCCTTAAGTCTGAGCTTCAACTCAAACTATGAAGAAGCTGCATTGGGAGGATGCTGTCACCCTATAGTATAATCCACTGAACACTCGGAGAAGAATACTGCGAATTAGCATAAAAAGTACAGATATATACTTATTCTATAAAGATAACTTAAAACTGGAAAGAAGATGGCCACAGACGCAGGATATTTAGCATAGCCTCTTTTGGTTACCAGGGGCCCTAAGAGAAGAAATTTGGTTTTTAGTGAGGCAGATTATATTTAGCATTTAGATATCCATTCAGGAAGAGCTCACATAAATAATACAGAATGTACGCTGACAATAATAAATGCTGGGCTCTGGTTCTTGAGTAAAATTCAGTACCAACAAGAAAACATCCTTATGTGGGAAAACTATTGGAGTCTATATTCAGATGTCCCTGAAAAACATGCTTGCAGAATGCTATGACCATTGAATGGTCATTGTCCCTCAGTAGCAGTTACTGGAAATTTTAGGTGTTTCAGATATTCTTAAAGTAGTAACATATTTTTAATTGACATTTATGAGTTTATATTTAAAATGGTAAGCTGCAATTGGAATGGCTATTACTAAAAATTTTTTAAATAACAGATGCTGGGAAGGTTACAGGAAAAAAAGGAACACTTATACATTGCTGGGGGGAATATAAATTAGTTCAGCCCCTGAGGAAAGCAGTTTGGAGATTTCTCAGAGAACTTAAAGCAGAACTGCCATTCAACCCAGCAATCCTATTACTGAGTATATACCCAAAGGAAAAGAAGTCATTCTATGATAAAGACACATCCACATGTAGGTTCGTTGCAGCACTATTCACAATAGCAAAGACGTGGAATCAATCTAAATGTCCATCAATGGTAGATCGGATAAAGAAAATAAAGAATGAGATCACGTCCTTTGTAAGAACATGAATAGAGCTGGAGGCCACTATCCTTAGCAAACTAACAGAAAAACAGAACACCAAAAACCACATGCATATTGTTACTTGTAAGTGGGAGCTAAATGATGAGATCACATGGACACATAGAGGGAAAAAACACACGCGATGTCTATTGGGTGGAGGGTGGAGGGTGGAGAATGGAAGGAGAGAGAAGATCAGAAAAAATAACTAATGGGTACTCGGCTTAATACTTGAGTGATGAAATAATCTGTACAACAAACCCCCATGACACAAGTTTACCTATGTAACAAAACTGTACATGTACTCTTGAACTTAAATAAAAGTTAAAAAAAAATAAGAAAATTTTAAATGGGGAAAAATAAGAAAATGACACACATATTCACCATGGAATACTATGCAGCCATAGAAAAGAATAAAATTATGTTATTTGCAGTAACATGAATGCAGCTGGAGGTCATTATCCTAAGTGAATTAATGCAGGAACAGAAAGCCAAATAGCACATGTTCTCACCTGTAAGTGGGAGCTACATATTGAGTACACATGGACACAAAGAAGGAAACAACAGACACAGGGACCTACATGAAGGTGAAGAGTGGAAGGAGGGTGAGAATTGATAAACTACCTGTGGAGCGCTATGCTCATTACCTAATTGATGAAATAATCTGTACACCAAATCCTTGGGACATGTGATTTACCCATGTAACAAACATGCATATGTACCTGCGAACCTAAAATGAAAGTTGGAAAGAAAAAAAATTACTTGCACCATTCTTCCATGTTTTCTCTAAGTTAAAAATTATTGCAAAATAAAAAGATTAAAAAATAGAAAACTAAAATGGCAAGTTGAATGTCATTACAGTTGATCTTAAAATGTAAAGCTTACTAGTTATTCTTTTTATTTAATTTTTATTTTTATTTAAATGGCCTGGGACTGTTACTAATTTACTTAAAAACATTGAAAAAAATTTTTTATTATACTTTAAGTTTTGGGGTACCTGTGCAGATCTTGCAGGATTGTTACTCTTAATTAATTATAAGACATTATATTTCTCATGTGGACTAATAATGGCTTACTGAATGAGATAGAAGCATTTATTTTTATTCAACATCAAAATGTAAAGTTTTTCATTACAAAAAAATCCCAGCTTAAAGAAAAACACTTTATAGAAGAGTAGATATTTGTGGTTTGCATGTTAGATAATTTTTAAGACAAATAGATCAAAATTTTACACTTAAAAATCTTAAAATTATTACCTTGCAAAAATTTCTATTTATTCTTTGTCTTTAACTTTTCTTTTTATTTCAGTAGTTTTGGGTGTACCGGTGGTTTTCAGTTACATGGATAAGTTTCTTAGTGTTGATTTTTGAGATTTTGGTGCATCTGTCACCAAAACAGTGTTCACTGTACCCAATATACAGTCTTTATCCTTCAACCCCTTCCTCCCTAGTCTCCAAAGTCCATTATATCATTCTATGGTTATGCATCCTTAGACTTTAGCTCCCACTTATAACTGAGAAAAAATAGTGTTTATTTAATAATTAAATGTTGTAAGTGATCTGTTTTGAAAATATTCTTAATAACTTTTAGTTAGAAAGAACACACGGCTTTTACAATGATTTCAAATTAAACGTTGATTTTTTTGTGCAAGAAGGATTCGTGATTTATCTTTAATTATAAAAAAATGAGATATTTTCAAGACAATAAGGAATGCCAGTCTTCAACGAACAAATTAAATAACTTTATATGCTGAAGATTGAGACCAGATGCCTTTTATGACCTTAAATTACATGATTATGATCCTGTGTTTCCATATTTTGTGGGTAACAGACCCAATAATTTCCTTTATTGAATTTATATGTTATTATATTAACATGGGTAAAACTGCATTTTCAATTAAGTATTGCTAACTATATAATTCAGACTGTACTGCTGTTTGTAAGGTATTGAAACGTGACTCAAAACATAAAAGGAAAAGACAATCCCAAAGAAATAGAAAATGCCTTGTTTTTTCTTGATTTAGGATTTAGAAATTATATATCCTCTATTTTATCATTGCCTTTCAAAAACCAAAACCTGTATGTCATGGCATACCCTACTCTAAAGCTCATGATGTGATTGTTGCTTTGTATCCTTAATTTGGTTTTTTTCTTCATTTTTTTTCTAATTCAGTGTTTTGACTTTTCAAGTCCATAAATTGTTTTAGCCCTCCTATGGTGCAGCTCTATGTGCCTTGAAGAAATTGAAAGTGTTTTGCATAGCATTGTTCTAAGGAATCGCACTATAATTGCAACAAAAAATCAATTGTCAAATAAATGCAGATAGTATTATTTTATTTCTGAATAGATTTCAGAGACATTTTACAGGTTAAAATTTACTTCCAATATAAATGTTTACCAGAAATTTTATTGGAACAGATGATATGACAGAACCAGTATCTTTTAAAAAGTTATTTAAAAAATAAATCAGCCCCAATCTGTTTATCTGTTTTACTCTAAAAAAATCTTAAATTATCTTTGTTATTGATAGTTAAGATCAATAAAACTGACAAAGATGTATCTGTGAATAAGGTTTTTTTTGAAGATGGATGCTATCTAAAACAAACTTCACTTTTGTTTAAATTATCCAAATGTAATATTAGTATTTTCTTTTAGAAACACTTGTAAAAGAAAAGGAATAAACTGATTTTAATGGCTTTCCATTGCACCAAGGACTCACAAATACAATGCCCTTCATACAACATTGAGCTTATTACTCAAAGCAATGTGTCAACTCATAAAATATGCTACAAAATTTTATGCAAGAATTGAGTATTCCCTTGAAGCAACGATTAGAGTTGTCAAATAGCAGCATAATAAATAAATAAATAAAAATCATTTAGCCTATTTTTTTTAGCAACAAGCTAAATGTATATGTTAAAATAATAGTAGGCTATTAGAAAGGCAATCTTACTTTTTAACCCTGACACAAGATAAATCTCAGCAATTAAATAAATTATTTACAGTTGTGGTCAGATAGATTTATCACTCTTTAAACTTGTTTAAATAATTCTTTAAACTTACTACTATCAACAAAGCACAATAAGGCATGTGACACAGAATTGTACTTACTAATTGAAGTGCATTCTTGCATTATTGATTTCCTGAAGCTTCATTTTTAATTGTTTTTTAGGACACTGACAAATTTAGTAATGAGTAGGTTTGACGTAGTTAAAATAACAGTTAAATTTAAAAAGCCCATGTGTTTCCTCACTTGAGCAAGCGAAGAGAGACACCTGAAAATGGGGACAGGAACTTCCAGGTGAAATCCTTCCCAGCAAGTCACAAAGTCCAGGAAAACTTTTATATCCAGAAATTTGAACATTCAGGGTAAATAAGAGGATTCTGCAGGGGTAGAGGAGAGGGGGGTGCAACAATAGTACTATCTGGAAAATACCAGAAAACACAGAAATTCTTTATTTGACCATTAGGGTTTTCATTCAGAGCTGCGGATTCCTTTATAAATCTCTTGACTGAACTGAAGCTGACTGTATTAGTCTGTTCTCATGCTGTTAATAAAGACATACCCGAGACTGCATAATTTATAAAGGAAAGAGGTTTAATTGACTCACGGTTTCACATGGCTGAGGAGGCCTCACAATCATGGCTGAAGGTGAATGAGGAGCAAAGTCATATCTTATATGGCAGCAGGTAAGACAGCATGAGCAGGGGAACTCTCCTTTATAAAACCATCAGATCTCAGGAGACTTACTATCATGAGAACAGCACGGGCAAGAGCAGCCCCCATAATTCAATTACCTCCATCCCAGTCCCTCCCATGACATGGGAATTATGGCAGCTACAATTCATGATGAGATTTGGGTGGAGACACAGCCAAACCATACCAGTGACCTAGGATTTTATCTTAGGACTTAAAGATGTCTATACCTTGGGGATGTTTCTTTCTTAAAGATGTTTATCACTAGAGGTCATTTATTAACAGCTATGAACAGTCAAAGGTTCATATAAAATCAGATTGAGGACTATGATAAGAGGTCACTTGGCCAGGTGCAGTGGCTCACACCTGTAATCCCAACACTTTGGGAGGCCAAGGTGGGTAGATCACTAGGTCAAGAGATCAAGACCATCCTGGCCAACACGGTGAAACCCTGTCTCTACTAAAGACACAAAAATTAGCTGGGCATGGTGGCATGTGATTGTAGTCCCAGCTACTTGGGAGGCTGAGGCAGGAATCACTTGAACCCGGGAGGTGGAGGTTGCAGTGAGCCGAGATTGCTCCACTGAACTCCAGCCCAAGACAGAGTGAGACTCCGCACCCACCCCCCAAAAAAAAGAAAAGAAAAAAAGAAGTCACTCAAACAGATCATGATGCCTCAGTCTATGACTATACATAACATAGAGTGCTTTAAGTTTGAAAAGATAAACTGGGAATTGCAAAGACTTCAGCTTTGTGTAGAGGCTAAACCAATACTAGTTCTGTTACCTAGCAGAGTGGGCACTGATAAGCTCAAGTTATAGAAGAGATCAATCCCTCTTGCCTGCTATAAATGAGATTCTGAGATGACCATGGCTTTTTCAGGATACGGTAAATATATAATATGTACAGTATAGTAAGTGCAAAATCTTAATGCATTAAACAATAATAGATTTCCTCTTTAATATTATACCACTAGTTTGTTTCTAAACATTTTATTTTTGTATAGACTTATAATTTTAATATTTTCATAACATTTTGTGTCATATCATTTAAAGTTGTATTTTATAATTAGCACATTTATAATTTTTATACTTTTAATTAACTCTTCTTGTATGCCATAACATTCTAAAGAAAATATTGTAACTATAGATGTGGAAATACAGCCTTAGAGAAAATTCTGCTAAATAGAGGATATTTACAATTCTATTTCTATAGTTAAATATATACAATTTAAGCCCCAATACTTTCACACATTTTTGCCAGGATTCAGAAACTTTCTTAAAAATGTTTTTGCAAATGAAATTGTCAAAGAAATTGTGTATATTTAAAACCATTTCGAAGGATTCCGGATTTAGATACTGCAAACTCTGTGATCTCATTCTAATGCAATATAGTGTATAGATGTAACCGACTGAAAATACATGGTTAATAAAATGATTCATTCTACTGGTTAAGATGTTCCAAAGTAGCAATTTCAGAATTAATTCATGGACATTTGCACCTTCATTTAGTTTTAGTTTTTTGTTTGTTTGTTTGTTTACTTCATACTTGCTTTAGTAAGAATCAGTAGCACAAAGTGTATAAGCTTTGTTTATAATAATTTTATTTTATTCATAGCTTCAAGATATGAACTCCTTTGTGCTGCATTTATTGAATGCTCTTATTAAAGATTTTCCAATAATTTTGAACAAAGGTCACCTAAAATTTAAGAATGTGTTTATGTGTATACAAATGAGTTCAACCATCATTGTACAATACCTAAGATGATTTACAAAATACTTCTTTTAAAAATTCAAATATCATTAAATTCTTATTGATGATAGGTAATAAAGATAGAAAATACTGTTATGCTGGCTACGTTTTAACCATTCAACATCAATCTCATTACAAAAGCAAGTGTATTATGTTTACTGTGTATATAAGCAGTTTCTAATTTTTGGTAACAATATTTTATTTTGAACAGTAGAATACTGCATCTTATTTTGACACAGCTATAAATTAGTTTTATGTTACAACCAATTTCAAGCATATTTCTGCTCCATAGACTTATACTGCCTATTACCCCTTCTAATAACTAACATAACCTTTATTGTTGAATTTGTACTTAAATTTTTTAAATTATTTATGATAACTTTAGACATTTCACCTTCAAGAAAGTGAACTTTCAAGAATTTGACTTTGATTTCATCACATAGAAGAAAAAAATTAAGCTACTGTATCACAGGGATGAAGTTCACTGACTTTCTATTTGCAGGTGTTTCATTTGATAACATCACTAATATACTGGTATGATTTAACTATTTTCAAGTTGAATATAGAGCCATTAACAATGCTTACTTCTTTTTTTATGTGCACAAGTGAACCTTTAATAAAAAATAATAAGATGCCGGAAAGGGAAGGATGAATGGGGGAGATGAAGAGAAGTTGCTTCAGTGGTACAAAAATACAATTAGATAGAAGGAATAAGTTTTAGTGTTTGATAATACAGTAGGACAACTATAGTTAACAATAACATTATGTATTTCAATACTGCTGGAATGGAAGAATTATAACATTTCAAGATGAAAAATAAATGTTCAAGGTGATAGATATCCCAATTACTTTGACTTTATTATTACACATTATAAACATATATGAAAATATTGTTTAATTCATAAATATGTACAACTATGATATATCAGAAAAAATCTGACATCAGACCCAGAAATTTAATCTATGGTAAATGGTGTGTTACCTTTTGAGTATCATTTATTGTCATCTTCTCTCAAAAATCTATGAAAATTCAACATGAAAAATACCATCCTTTTAGGAGATGACATAATTCATTTTCAAAATGATTCATCTATATTATAATTGAAATCTGCCTACTTTTCTGTATTCTAGAATAGAAATAATTAAGTTGGTGGGATGCTCTGTGATCTCTAATAATATTTGTTTAAGCTGACCCTTACATGTAAGATTTCTCTATGTTTTTGTTTTACTAAATTTCTAAATAATGAAAAGTTCTCAGGGGATAAGAAGATGCTATTATAAGTAGAAAGATCATCATATAATAAAGACTAAATAACAATAGGTAGAAACTAAGACTACAGAGTGTTAGCTCTTAAATATTTACCTAATGTTACTTTAAAGACTTTAATGCCTACCACAGTACTGTAACACATCAAACCCTTGAGTAAACGTTATACAGTAAGTGAACTTTGAAAAAAAATGAGTGAAATTAATTTAGAAGTATAATCATTTGGTATAAGAAAAATTCATGATTCACAGAGGGGTATGCATTTGTTCCTTCTGTATCTGCAGGTTAAATTAGTGCTTGCAAGAATAAGTTTTTAAAATAACTATCAATCTTTAAAGTACATTCTACTCCAGCTCACTTTCATGTGTCTTCTGTTTTGTGTTTTCAGTGATGTTATAGCCCTCTTGGAGGAAGATTATGTCAACCAAACTCTGTGCAAGGTACTTTTTCTTTCTTAAATTACTTGAGATCTATGTTGAATATTTAATGCTTTATTAAATTTATTCTTTTTGTTATAGTTGGGATTCTAAAAGGATTTATTATCATAAAAGATGCTTACCAACAATATGAGTAGATTTTTGTAGATTTATATCATAAAAAATTATAAAATAAACAGTAGAGGAATACAATTTATTCTGTTTTACACATACTATATGGCAGAACTGCTTAGTTTGCATGTTTTCACACACATATTTCTTCTAAATTAAGTCACAATTTCCTATGTGTATCTCTAATCCTGCTGATAGATGCCCTCATTTGTTTCTCAAATATTGGAGGCCAATGTTTGTACCAGTGAGAGAGGAGAAATGAAGAAACTGGTCACTCAGACAGTTAAGGTGGGTCCTCGGTTTTAGAGCAAGTCCTCATTTAAATTCTTTCAAACAAAAGAACAGCCTGAAAAATAATGTTACAGGCACAGATAAGGGACCTTGCCCAGGGGACTCGCCTAAGACATCCCCATGGCCATGTGGATAAGAAAGATTACACAGGAGGCTTGCCCAGACATGCTTACAATGGATCATTCTGTCCCCTGATACATGTACAGAAAGGGGAACAAAGCAACACGGAGTAAGTCAAGCTAAGAGCCCCTATGCACACTAGGATGGGATGGAACTACCAGAAATGCATGCCTTATGCAAATGAGACACCCAGCCCTCTATCGGTTTCTTATAAAAGCCTCTGTATCCAAACTGTAAAAAGGCAACCCTTTTTTTCTGGGACCCTCTGTATAGCAGAAAGATATTAGCTTTCTTTTACCCATTACATTTCTGCTCTAAACCTCACCCTTTGGGTGTCCACGTCCTTAATCTCTGTGGCCATGAGAGAACAAACCTCAGGTGTTACCCCAGACAATGAGAACACTTCATCATAACATAGATGTCCAGTACTCCAAAAAACCACTGCCACCCAAAAATAAAATAAATTTGATTTATCTAGTTACTACTAAGTGAAAAACTCATCATTGCTATTACTTTTTCAGATTTACCTAATGGTTAGAATATTCTGATCACTACAGATTTGTCTTACAGATTATCAAACAATAGCAAGAAAGAAGATAAGGTGGAGGTGTATCATACTCATCCTGGTTTATCTTCATACAAATAATAATGTAATAATTACGATTACAATGATAATATGCAACTAAAAATGAAAAAATCTGGGACATAGAAGAAATAGACTATAAAAATTAGTGCATAATCATCAAACAGACTCCATGTGATGGCTACGTTTATGCCTCTATTGGTGAGTAGGAGGTAAGGAATATAACATGCACTTTCCTATCCCATGAAAGTTTAAAGCTTAGCTTCTTCTGATCCACCCACAACTAAAGAAAGAAGAATATCAAGACAATAGTCAGTGGTCAGTGCATAGGATTGAGTTGTAGCAGTAGGGCAGATCTCAGACCTGTAGGTTGAGTTGAGTTTGAATGGAGGCACATAAAACTGTTAACCCAAGGAAGGGAAAAGACATTCTTCTCTAACTTCAGTGTCTCCATGAAGGGAGACTGGATGTGACTAAATACAAAAGTAAAAAGAAGGGTAATAGAATTCTGTAGCCTATCACTTCAGAACTACTTTCGAGATAATTTGAGCAAAGTTCAGCTGAGGGTATATTCATGATTTCATAAATGGGTGAGAAATAGTCTTGGATGAATTGAACCTCATTTAAAAACAGTTTTGAAGTGTAAGGAAGAATAATGCCCCCAAATACAAATATGTTCATTTCCTAATCTCTAGCATCATGCCAGTGAATAAGATCATGGCAATGGAAGTTAAACCTAAAGATGAAGTTACAGTTTCCAATTAACAGACCTCAAGATAGCGAGATCATTCTGTGTTATGCAGGTAAACCCGATATAGTCACATGGGCAATTAAAAGCAGAGAAGGAAGACAGAAGTGTCAGTCAGAGAGACGTGATAATCATATAAGAGACAGGAGACATTTGAAGCATGAGAATGACTTGAAAATGGAGGAAAGGAGTTAAAACATATAGACAAGTTCTAGAAGTTGGGAATGACTCTCAGCGTACAGCCAGCAAGAACATCAGACCTGTCTCACAACTGGAGGAATTTAGTTGTGTGAACAATCTAAATGAGCAAGAAAAATTTCTCCTCTAGAATCTACAGAAAGGAAGGCATACCTGCCAACACCTTGATCATAGCCCAGTAAGACCTGTACAGGATTTGTGATATACAGAAATGTAGAATAATAAATTAGTAGATTTTTTCCAGGTGCTATGTTTGTAGTAACTTATGAGGTCAGCATTAACAAACTAATACAGATTTTGATATTATAAATGAGGTACTAGTTATCCAACAATGTTCAAATGACTTTGGAACTGGGAGGGGGTGGAAGCTGGAAAAACATTGAGGAGTATGTAGAAAATTCTAGGTTGACTTGAACATACAGCTTGTAGAGGTCTGCACTTGGAGAATGCTCCCAGTAAAGGCTCAGAAGAAAGGGATAAAATTATCACAGTAAACTAGAGAAGAGAGAATTCTTCTCACATAGAGGCAGAAATCTTACTGCAACTGTATCCTACATTTATGTGAAAAGCAGAAGTAGTAAAAAATTCAATAGGCTATCTAGCTGAGGAGATTTCCAAAAAAGTGTTAAAGCTTGATTTTTTCTTGATGTTTATGGTAAAATGCAAAAGGAAAGAGATAAATTGAGAGAAGAACTGTTAAACAAAAAGGAAACAGGTCTTGATGACTAGGGAACTTTCCGGCCTGTCCTGATTGCAAAAGACACTAACATTTGGAGATCTACTGTTAGGAAAGTTAATTCTGGAAAAAAAAAAAGCCAGACAACATTTTCCTTGATATGGTTTGGCTGTGTTCCCACCTAAATCTCATCGTGAATTGTAGCTCCCATAATCCCCAAGTATTGTGGGAGAGACCTGGTAAGGGTGGGTTTTCCCATGCTGTCATTGTGATAGGGAATAAGTCTCATGAGATCTCATGGTTTTATAAAGAGCAATTCTTCTGCACACACTCTTGCCTGTCACTATGTATGATATGCCTTTGATCCTCCTTTGTCTTCTGCCATTATTGTGAGGCCTCCCCAGCCACGTGGAACTGTGAGTCCATTAAACAACTTTCTTTTATAAATAACATAGTCTCTGGTATGTTTTTATTAGCAGCAAGAGAACAGACTAATAGAGTAAATTGGCACCAGTAGAGTGGGGTGCTGCTGTAAAGATACCCAAAAATGAGGAAGCGACTTTGGAATTGAGTAACAGGCAGAGGTTGGAACAATTTGGAAGGCTCAGAAGAAGACAGGAAGACATGGGAAAGTTTGGAACTTCCTAGAGACTTGTCGAATGTCTTCAACCAAAATGCTCATAGTGATATGGAAATAAAGTCCAGGCTGAGGTGGTCTCAGATGGAGATGACTAACTTACTGGGAACTGTAGTAAAAGTCACTCTTGCTATGCAGAGACTGACGGCATTTTGCTCCTGCCCTAGAGATTTGTGGAACTTTGAACTTGAGAGAGATCATTGAGGGTATCTGGCAGGAGAACTTTCAAAGTGGCAAAGCTTTCAAGATGAAGCGGAGCATAAAAGTTTTGAAAATTCTCAGCCTGACTATGCAACAGAAAAGGAAAACCCATTTTCTGGGGAGAAATTCAAGCCAGCTGCAGAAATCTGCATAAGTAATGAGGAGCTAAATGTTAATCACCAAGACAATGGGGAAAATATCTCCAGGCCATGTCAGAGACCTTCACAGCAGCCCCTCTCATCACAAGCCCAGAGGCCTAGGAGGGAAAAGTGGTTTCCTGGGCTAGGTCCAGGGTCCCCCTGCTATGTGCAGCCTAGGGACTAGGTGTCCTGCATTTCAGCTGCTCCAGCAGTAGCTAAAGGTGCCAAGGTACAGTTCTGGACATGACTTCAAGGGGTATATGCCCCACACCTTGATAGCTTTCATGTGGTATTGAGCCTATGGGTGCCCATAGGCCAAGAAATGAGGTTTGGGAACCTCTGCCTAGATTTCATAGGATGTATGGAAATGTCTGGATGTACAGGCAGAATTTTGCTGTAGGGGCATGGCCCTCACAGAGAATCTGCTATGGCAGAGAGGAAGAGAAATGTGAGTTAAGTCACCACTGGGGCACTGCCTAGTGGAGCTGTGAGAAGACAGCCACTGTCCTGCAGACTCCAGAAGGGTAGATTCACTGGCAGTGTGGAGTATACACCTGGAAAAGCCAAAGACACTCAATGCCAGCCCATGAAAGCAGCCAGGAAGGGGCTTTATTCTGCAAAGCCACAGGGGCGGAGCTGCCCGAGGCTGTGGGAGCCAACCTATTGCATCAGCATGACCTGGATGTGAGACATGGACCACAAAAAAGATCCTTTTGGAACTTTAAGTTTTAATGACTGCCCTAATGGATTTCAGACTTGTGTGGGTCCCCCTCTCAGTACGTTTTGGCCAATTTCTCCAATTTGGAACTAGTGTATTTACCCAATGCCTGTGCCCCCACTGTATCTAGAAAGTAACTAACTTGCTTTCGACTTTAAAGGCTCATAGGTGGAAGAATCTTGTCTGAGATGAGACTTTGAACTTGGATTGTTGAGTTTATGCTGGAATGAGTTAAGACTTTGGGGGACTGTTGCGAAGGCATGATTCATTTTGAAATGTGAGGACCTAAGATTTGGGAGGGGCCAGGGGCAGAATGATTTGGTATGGCTCTGGCCACACCCAAATCTCATCTTGAATTTTAGCTCCCATAATCCCCACATGTCATGGGAGGGACCCAGTGGGAGGTAATTGAACCGTGGGGGTGGGTTTTTCCCATACTGTTTTCTTAGTGAATAAGTCTCATGAGATCTGATGATTTTATAAAGAGCAGTTCTTCTGCACAGGCTCTCTTGCCAACTGCCATGTAAGATGTGTCTCTCCTCCTCCGTCACTTTCTGCCAAGATTTTTAGGCCTCCCCAACCATGTAAAATTGTGAGTCAATTAAACCTCTTTCCTTTAACCCAGTCTCAGGTATGCCTTTATTGGCATCATGAGAACAGACTAATACATTGTTAATACATTATCAGTAAGATGCAAGCTCATAGTGTTTTATTGTTACTACTCATGTATACTAAATTAATTCTTTTTATTGATACATAAGAGTTGTACATATTGGGGCACATGTGATACAAGCATACAATGATCAAACCAGAATAATTGGTATATTCATCACCTCAAAGATTTATGTTTTCCTCATGTTGGGAACATTCCAGTTTTTCTCTGTTAGCTACTTTGAACTACACAATAAATTATTGACAACTATGGTCAAATTACTGTACTATCAAATAAAAGATCTTATTCCTTCTATCTAAGTTCACTTGATACCCATTAACCATCCTCTCTTGATCCCCTCCTCAAACCCACACATCCTCCTCAGTCACTATTCTTCTATTCCCTATCTCCATTAGTACCCACTTGTGTAGCTCCTACATATGATTGAGAACATGCAGTATTTGCTTCCCTGTGCATGGCTTATTTCACTTAACATAATGACCTCCAGGTTCATTCACATTGCTGCAAATGACAGGATTTTATTCTTTATTGTGGCTGACTAATATTACTTTGTGTACATGTACCACGTTTCCTTTATCCATTCATCCATTGATGGACACTTAACAATGAGTTCATATCTTGGCTACAGTGAAAAGTGCTGTAATAAAAATGGGAGTGCAGATATCTCTTCAGTACACTTATTTTCTTTCATTCAACTATATACCCAGCAGTGGAATAACTGAATCATATGGTAAATATATTTTGAGTGTTTTTGAGGAACTTCAATACTTTTTTCATAGTGGTTGTTCTAATTTACACTTCCGCTAACAGTGACGAGTGTTCCCCTTTCTCTACATCTTCGCCAGCGTCCATTACTTTTGTATCTTTTTGATAAAAGCCATTTGAACCGAAGTGATATAAAATCTCGTTGTGGTTTAATTTATACTTTTCTGATGATTAGTGATACTAAGCATTTTTCACATCCCTATTGACCCTTTGCATTTCTTCTTTTGAGAAATGTCTATTCAAATTATTTGCCCATTGTTTAAGCAAATTATTTAATTGTTTTTGCTATTGAGTCGTTTGCAGTCCTCATATATCCTGGTTATTAGTCCCTTGTCAGATGAGTAGTTTGCAATGTATTTTCTACCATTCTGTAGGTTGTCTCTTCACTTTGTTGATTGTGTAATTTGCTTTGCAGAAACTTTTTAGCATGATATAATCCCATTTGTCTTCTTTTGCTTTTGTTGCCTGTGCTTTTGAAGTCTTGCCCAAAAATCTTTGCTCAGGCCAGTGTCCCAAAGTGCTTCCTGAAGGTTTACTTTTGGTAGTTTCATAGTTTTTGGTCTTAGATTTAAGTTTTTCATCCAATTTGGTTTTGTTTTTGTATGTGACAAGAAATAATCCTCTAACTTCATTCTTCTGCACGTTTATCCAGTTTTTCCAGCACAATTTAGTTAAGATACTATCTTTTCACAATGTATGCTCTTGGCAATGGTTAAAAATGAATTGGCTGGGCCAGGTGTGGTGGCTCATGCCTGTAATCCCAGCACTTTGAGAGGCCAAGGTGAGGTTGAGAACTCTCACCTGGGGTTGAGAGTTCGAGACCAGACTGACCAACCTGGAGAAACCCTGTCTCTACTAAAAATACAAAATTAACCAGGTGTGGTGGCACATACCTGTAATCCCAGATACTCGGGAGGCTGAGGCAAGAGGATCGCTCGAACCTGGAAGGTGGAGGTTGCAGTGAGCCAAGATCGTGTCATTGTACTCCAGCCTGTGCAAAAACTCCTGTAAAAAAAATTGAATTGGCTGTAAATGTATGCATTTATTTCTGGGTTCTCTTTTCTGTTCTATTGATCCATGTTTTGTTTATATTATAGTACTGTGTTGCTTTTGTTGCTATGGCTTTGTGATATATTTTGAAATTGGATAGCATAATAGCTCCACCGTTATTCTTTTTGTTCAGGATTATTTTGGGTATTTGGAGATTTTTGTGGTTCCATATTAACTTTATGATTTTTTTTCTATTTCTATAAAGAATATTATTGAAATTTTAGTAATAATTGCACTAAATCTGTCGATCACTGACCTTTTAAAAATATTAATTCTTCCATTCCAGGAACATGCAATATCTTCCTTTTTTGGGTGTCCCATTTAATTTTTTCATCAGTGTTTTGTATTTTTCCTTGTATAGTGCTTTCACTTCTTTGTTTAAATTAATTCCTAGATATTTTATGTATTGTGTAGCTATCATAAATTGGATTACTTTCTTGAATTCTTTTTTTGTTCATTTGCTGTTGGCATCTATAAATGACAATTTTTGTATAATGGTTCTGCATCCTGCAATGTAACTGAATTCACTTTTCAATTCTAAAAGTTTTTTGGTGAGTCTTTGGGTTGTTGTAAATAAAATATCATTTTACCTGTGAAAAAGGATAATTTGACTTCCTTTTTTCCAGTTTGGATTCCCTTTATTTTTTTCTTTTGCCTAGTTGCTCTGGTCAGGATGTCTAGTACTATGTTGAAAAAAAGTGATGAAAGTAGGCATTCATGTCTTGTTTTAGATATTGGAAAAAAGGTCTTAACTTTCCCCCATTCAGTATGATGTTATCTGTGACACTGTCTTTTTATTTATTTTTGAGACAGCATCTCACCCTGCCACTCAGGCTAGAGTGAAGTAGCATAAACAAACCTCACTGCAGCCACAGCTTTTCAGGCACAGGTGATTCTCCCCAGGCTGGTCTCAAACTCCTGGGCTCAAGTGATTCACCCACCTCTGGCTCCCAAAGTTCTGAGTCTATCGGTATGAGCCACCACTCCCAGCTCATATATGGTCTTTATTGTTTTGAGGTATAGATCAAGTTTGTTGAGAGTTTTTTTTTTTCAATCATAAAGTGATGTTGAATGTTGTTGAATGCTTTCTCAGCATCTATTAAAATAATCAGATGGCTTTTATACTTTATTCTGTTGATGTGATGTGTCTATTTATTTGTGTATGTTCAGCAAACTTTGCATCCCTAGAATGAATACCACTTTATCATGGTGATTAATCTTTTAAATTTGTCATTGGATTTGGTTTGCTAGTATTTTGGTAAGGAATTTTCCATTTATGTTCATCAGGAATATTGTCCTGTAGTTTCATGTTTTTGTTGCTGTATCTATATCTGATTCTCGTATCAGAGTAATGCTGGCCTCATAAAATGGGCTTGGAAATATTCATGCCTCTTCAATTTTTTTGGAAAAGTTGGAATTGAATTCGTATTGTCACTTCATTAAATATTTGGTAGAATTCAGCTGTAAAAACTGTCAGGTCCTGGGCTTTCCTTTGTTGGGAGACATTTGATTACTGCTTTGATGTTGTTAGTTGTTACTGGACTGTTAAGGTTTTTTATTTCTTCAAGGTTCAATCTTTTTTTTTAATTGTACTTTAGGTTCTGGGATACATGTGCAGATCATGCAGGATTGTTCCATAGGTACACACGTGGCAATGTGGTTTGCTGCCTCTATCCCCCCCGTCACCTACATCTGGCATTTCTCCCCATGTTATCCCTCCCCGACCTCCCCACCCTCCCGCTATCCCTCCCTTGGCTGGCCCCAACAGACCCCAGTGTGTGATGCTCCCCTCCCTGTGTCCTTGTTTTCTCATTGTTCAACACCCACCAATGAGTGAGAACACGTGGTGTTTGATTTTCTGTTCTTATGTCAGTTTGCTGAGAATTATGGTTTCCAGATTTATACATGTCCCTACAAAGGACACAAACTCATCGTTTCTTATGGCTGCATAGTATTCCATGGTGTATATGTGCCACATTTTCCTTGTCCAGTCTGTCATCCATGGGCATTTGGGTTGGTTCCAGGTTTTGCTATTGTAAACAGTGCTGTAATGAACATACGTGTGCATGTGTCTTTATAATAGAATGATTTATAATCCTTTGGGTATATACCCAGTAATGGGATTGCTGGGTCAAATGGAATTTCTATTTCTACGTCCTTGAGGAAGTGCCACACTGTCTTCCACAATGGTTGAACTAGTTTACATTCCCACCAACAGTGTAAAAGTGTTCCTATTTCTCCATATCCTCTCCAGCATCTGTTGTCTCCAGATTTTTAAATGATCGCCATTCTAACTGGTGTGAGGTGGTATCTCAATGTGGTTTTGATTTGCATTTCTCTAATAATCAGTGATGATGAGCAATTTTTCACATGTTTGTTGGCCTCATATGTGTCTTCTTTTGAAAAGCGTCTGTTATATCCTTCTCCCACTTTTGGATGCATTTGTTTGTTTTTTTCTTGTAAATCAGTTTTAGTTCTTTGTAGATTTTGGATATTAGTCCTTTGTCAGATGGGTAGATTGCAAAAATTTGTTCCTATTCTGTTGGTTGCTGGTTCACTCTAATGATTGTTTCATTTGCTGTACAGAAGCTCTGGAGTTTAATTAGGTCCCATTTGACTATTTTGGCTTTTGTTGCCAATGCTTTTGGTGTTTTAGTCATGAAGTCCTTGCCTATGCCTATGTCCTGAATGGTATTGCCTAGGTTTTCTTCTGGGGTTTTTTATGGTGTTAGGTCTTATGTTTAAGTCTTTAATTCACCTGGAGTTAATTTTAGTGTAAGTTGTCAGAAGTTTCTGCTTTCTGCACACTGCTAGCCAGTTTTCCCAACACCATTTATTAAACAGGGAATACTTCCCCATTGCCTGTTTTTGTCAGGTTTGTCAAAAATCAGATGGTTGCAGATGTGTGGTGTTGCCTCCAAGGCCTCTGTTCTGTTCCATTGGTCTATATCTCTGTTTTGGTACCAGTACCATGCTGTTTTGGTTACTGTGGCCTTGTAGTATAGTTTGAAATCAGGTAGTGTGATGCCTCCAGCTTTGTTCTTTTTGCTTAGGATTGTCTTGGCTATGCGGGCTCTCTTTTTGTTCCATATGAAGTTTAAGGGGAGTTTTTCCAGTTCTGTGAAGGTCATTGGTAGCTTGATGGGGATAGTGTTGAATCTATAAATTACTTTGGGCATTATGGCCATTTTCATGATATTGATTCTTCCTAACCATGAGCATGGAATGTTTCTCCCTTTGTTTGTGTCCTGTCTTATTTCCTTGAGCAGTGTTTTGTAGTTCTCCTTGAAGAGATCCTTTACTTTCTTTTTTAGTTGTATTCCTAGGTATTTTATTCTCTTTGTAGCAATTGTGAATGGGAGTTTTCTCATGATTTGGCTCTCTGTTAGCCTGTTATTGGTGTATAGAAATGCTTGTGATTTCTGCACATTGATTTTGTATCCTGAGAGTTTGGTGAAGTTGCTTATCAGTTTAAGGAGATTTTGGGCTGAGATGACAGGGTCTTGTAAATATACAATCATGTCATCTGCAAACAGAGAAAATTTGGCTTCTTCTTTTCCTAATTGAATACACTTTTTTTTTCTTGCCTAATTGCTCTGGTTAGAACTTCCAATAATATATTGAATAGGAGTGGTTACAGAGGGCATCCTTGTTGAGTGCCGGATTTCAAAGGGAATGCTTCCAATTTTTGCCCATTCAGTATAATATTAGCTGTAGGTTTGTCGTAAATAGCTTTTATTATTTTGTTTTGTCTGTTTGGGGAGGTCATGATTCCCTTGCTTACTATTGTTTCTTGTGAAAGTATATCGGTGGTTTTACAATGAAGTATTAGTTAATTTTATTCTTGTTTTTACTGTCTTGCTTGTTTTCATCTTTCTAGGGTATGTTTGCTTAGAGATTCTTTGCAATTGCCTCTGATTCTCCATAATCCCAAGCCACTACCTCCTAAATGGCACCATAAACCCAGGTTTGCCTCCACTCTCACAAATGTTTAGAGCACTGCCTGTCTGAAATTGGTAGGTGGTGGGATACCAGAAGGAATATGTGTGGGAAGACTGGCTATGCATTCATGCCCAGAAGACCCATGGAGTTTGGCTGCTACAGCATGGTGTTGCTCAACAGTCATTTTGATTCAAAACCTCCTTTAGCTGAGATAAAGAGCAGAGTTTCAAAAACTAAGGTTTCCATTCCTGGCTCCTCTCTGTCTCCAGCTGTCTTCAGGGTTATTTTTTCCTATAGGCACTCCCAATTATTTCCCTGGGTTGAGGCAGGAATATTTTTCCTGCAAGGAAACCCAAGATAAATGAGGAAGCTGCCTGTCCACCTCAACCTCACTTTTTTTTAGTAGAAAGTGTTAGTCCTGTTAACTTTGTTAAAGATCAGATGTTTGTAAGTGTGTGGCATTATTTTTGGGCTCTCTGTTCTGTTCCATTGGTCTATGTGTCTCTTTTTGCACCAGTACCATGCTGTTTGGGTTACTGTAGCCCTGTAATATAGTTTGAAGTTAGAAACGTAATAGCTTCAGCTTTCTTCTTTTTGCTTACTATTGCCTTGGCTATGTAGGCTCTTTTTTGGTTCCATATGAATTTCAAAACAGTTTTTCTTCCCAATTATGTGAAGAATGACATTGGTAGTGTAATAAAAATACCACTGAATCAATAAATTGCTTTGGGCAGTATGGCCATTTTAATATTGATTCTTTCTATCACTGAGCATGGAATGTTTTTACATTTGTTTGTGTCAGCTCTGATTTCTTTGAGCAGTATTTTTAATTCTCATTGTAGAGATCTTTCACCTTCCAGGTTAAATATATTCCTAGGTTCTTTATTTTTGTGTGTGCATGGCTATTGCGAATGGGACTGCATTCTTGACCTGGCTCTCAGTTAGGATGTTGTTAGTATATAGGAATGCTACTAATTTTTGTACACTGGTTTTGTATCCTAAAATTTTTCTAAAGTTATTTATGAGATTAAAGGGCTCTTAGAAGGGGTTGTTGGGATAACTGACCAGTCATATACAGAATATAGAAACTGGACCCTTTCCTTTCACCATATACAAAACAATTCAAGACGGATTAAAGAATTAAATGTAAAAGCTAAAAGTGTAAAAACCCTAGTTGAAAACCTAGGAGATTCCATTCTGGACATAGGCCCTGGTGAAGACCTCACGATGAAGATGTCAAAGCAATTGTAATAAAAACAAAACTTGACAATTGGAACTTATTAAAACTAAACAGGTTCTGCAGAGCAAAAGGTATTATCAACAGAGTAAAGAGACAACCTACAGAGTAGGAGAAAATATTTGCAAACTGTGCATCTAACAAAGGTCTAATATTCAGAATCTGTAAGAAAGTTAAATAAGTAAACAAAATCAAAATACCTTATTAAAAAGTGAGCAAAAGACATGAACAGACACTTTTCAAAAGAAGACATGAACATGGCCAATAATCATATGAAAAAATCCTCAACATCACTAATAGAGAAATGCAAATCAAAACCACAATGAACTACCATCTCATACCAGTCAGAATGCCTATTACTAAAAAGTCAAAAATTAGCAGATGCTAGTGAAGTTGCATTGAAAAGGCAATAGTTTTACACTGCAAGTGGGAAAGTAAGTTAGTTCAGTCTCTGTGAGAAGCAGTTTGGGGATTTCCCAAAAAACTCAAAGCAGAATTATCATCCAACCCAGCAATCCCATTATTGAGTATATACCCAAAGGAATATAAATTATTCTACCATAAAGACATATGTACATGTAGGTTTATCACAGCTATATTCACAATAACAGACATAGAATCAACCTAACTGCCCATCCACAGAAGACTAGATAAAGAAAATATGGTACATATAAACCATGCAATACCACACAGCCGTAAAAAAGAATGAGATCATTGCCTTTGCAGCAACATGGATGAAGCCGGAGGCCGTTTTCCTAATCAAACTAACATAGGAACAAACAACCAAATAGCACTTGTTCTCACTTAAAAGTGGGAGGTAAACATTGAGAACACATAGACACAATGAAGGGAACAACAGCCACCAGGGCCTACTTGAGGGTAGAGGTGGGAGGAGGAAAAGGATAAAAAATCTACCTGTGGTATTCTATACCTACTACCTGGGTGATAAAACAATCTGTACACTAAACCTCCATAATATGCAATTTAACTATATAACAAACTTTCACATGTACCCCGGAACCTCAACCAAAAATTTTAAAAAGCAAAAGTTTAAAAAAAAGAAATTGTTGGTCCTAAAGCAATTATCAATATGCAGTGCCTGGTAGATTGGGAGAGGGGCCTCAAGGAGAGAAAATTCCTTTTCTCTTTTCATCTGGTTGGAGTTTTTCACTTTTCTATGGCCCAGAAATCCTCTCATCCTCATATGTGAGTTCTGGAATATTGCCAGGGATGATCTTGGTGTTGAAGATCATTTTGGTTTTCTTTGAAGTACAGTGAAGCCAGATTGCATCTACTCTCAAATTTTGGTGCCATCACTCCCCAAAGTCACAGTATTTTTACACAAAAGACTCTTTTACGAGATTCTGGGTGTGACTCACAGAACTGTCAAGTCAAAGCAGACAGTATCTAGGAAGCTCAAGAATACTGTCTGTCAGCCACCTCAGCAAAAGTTAAATATAGAGTTGGGATTTTCTAGGAAAGATCAATGACAAGTCCAGAGAGTGGAGCTTTGCACCCCAAGGTCAGAGCCAAAAACCACATAGGATCATTACAAGGCCTTGACAGCTGATGCAGTTTGTCTGGATACATTTTAAATTCTGGGAACCCTTTCTCTTTTGTTTCCTTTGGTTTTAAAGCAGAATGTCTGTAACTATTATCTTATGCCTTTTCTGTCATTGCATTCTGGGATAAGGAAACTTGATTCTTTAGTTATGCAAGTCCAGGGATGGAGAAGGATCCTGTCCCAAGACAGATTATACCTAGAGCCTCACCCATAGGTGATTTAGATAAATTAAATTATGAGATGTGGGACTATTGAGTTGATGAGATTTCAATGAAATTTTGGACTTTGAGTTCATGCTGTAATAATGAGACTTTTGAGGAACCTAGAATGAGATAAATCTGTTTTGTAGATGTGCTCCACAGGAATCTTCAAGGGACAGAATATGGACTCTGTTATGCTAGCCTTCCACCAAGATACCTAAACTAAAAAAGAAAGACTGTTTTAAATATGAATTGCCCTGATGAACAATGACATCGAGCACCTTTTCATGTTTACTGTTCAAATGAATTCCCTGGTTTGTGAAGTACCTATTCAAGTCTCTTGACCATTTTCATACAGTGCTATGTGAGTTTTTAATTGACTTGTAAGAATCTTTACTCATTTCAGATAAAGTCCCTTATTTTAATGTGTGTTGCAAATATCTTTGTCCACTGTGTGAGTTACTTTTTCATATTATTCTGAATACCAGATATTCTTAATTTTAATGTAGTATAAATTATTCATACATTTTGTGTCATATATAAAAAATAGTTTTTACTCCCAAATAATATATATCTTTGAATATTTTTCACCTAGATTTTTTTCCTTAGCCTAATGTAGCTTTGCCTCTACTCACCTCTTCCGTTGTCTTATTGGTAAACATATTGTTTTGCCCTTCACATTTAGATCTGCAATTCACCTAATATTGATTTTTGTGAATGATGTGACGTAGGTATGAAGTTTATTCTTTTCTATATAGGCATTCAACTGAGCCACTGTCATTTATTTTAAAAAACAAACAAACAGAAAAGACACATCACTGTCCTCATGCTCTGCATAAACCATTGTCATATAGCCATTTGTCCAAATGTTTCTTGCCTCTCTATACTATTCCATTGGTGTATTTTTTTTTATCCTTGGACGAAGAATACACTGGATCAATTACTAAGGTTTTACAGTAAGTCTTGGTATCCTGTGGAATTCATCCTTCTAATTTATTTTTCACCTACTTTTTTTTTTTTGGTTAGGCTTTATCCATTGAATTTTCACATAATGTGAAGAATTAGATTTTCAGTTTTCACTCAAAAGGTCTTTGTAAATTTAATTAGGATTTCATGGAGAGTATCCATGAAATTTTTAAAAATCGACATTTTTACAAATTTGGTCTTTCCAAACCATGAACCTGATATCCTTAAAAATGTATATTGTTTAATACTTAACAGGTTTCCCTACTTGTCTTACACATTTTCAAAAAAACTTATTCATATTTGACAACAGTATTAGACCTGTCTCAAAAAAAAACCCACTCTATTCACAATATCTATGTATGCTATTATAAATGGTAACTAAAAATCACTGAAATGTTTATATTAACCTTGTATTGTGCAATGCTGCTTAAAGCTCATTTAATAAATATCTGCCCTCTGTTCTCTAACAGATGAGTACCAAGGCACCAACTCAAGCTTGGATTCTAAGAAACGCTTAGGTAGTTTCATGGCTAGCCACTGGAAGTTCCTAAGATCACAATATTAAAGCAGACCATGAAAGAGATGCAATTATCTAAGAATTACCAGCTGGATCATTTTGCGCTGCTGTAGCCTTACACAAACTACATGTACTTAGAATAAAATCCAAAATCTGTAATGTACTACAAAGCATTGCATAATCTGATTATTGCCCAACTCTTCAGCTTCATCTCTTACTATTTTCTCATTTAGACACATTACCAATTTGTAGCACTTCCAACAAGTTTTGTATACCTAGATTTCTCCCCTTTTTTTATTTCTTACTTGTGGCTAACTTGTATTATTCATAATTGGCTTTACCTAAATATGATTTTTATGATGAAGGTTTTTCTGCCCTTTTAGATTTGATAATTTCCACATTATAAACTTAGTTCTATTGTTTTCCTTTATAGCATATAGTATAATGGATATTAAAGTATTGTGTTTGTAATAATGATTATTTGTTGCTAAAGTGCCATGAAAGATAATGATTGTGCCCTATTCATTGACGTTTGTCTTCTTGACTTATACTGTATCTGATACATTATGAGAATCAATTAATAGATGTCAACAGAACGTAAATAATAACAGATCATGAATGAATGAATAAATGAGCAAAACAACAACAGACAGGGACAAAACTGCAATGGAAATTCGGGAAGAACGACCATGTGAGGCATCAAAGTAAAGAATCAAAGCCAATTTATAGAAATTATGCTAATTCAGTAAGAATGAAATGGGAGAGTCGTTAAAGAATATGAGTCTAATTTACAAATTAGACTCATATTTTTTATTTTCTCATACCCTGAGACAGAGCCACAAACATTTTCTGTAAGATTCCTGCACTGCTATTGGTAAGAGGGAAAGTAATTGAAAGTCATCTATAGGACAAAAGAAACATTCAAAAATTATCCACGAAAGGATGAATGGAACGTGAAAAAAAATCTAAAAAGAGAGATTTCCTCAAATTCACGAATTTCCACATACTTGATGAAGTTAATCACTGTGTGTTTCAGTCAAGTAAAATTATACTGTACTGTTTCAAAAAGGAAAAGTATAATATACAGCCAAAAATACTACCAAAATTTTCCTTGTAAAGTTGCTAGATCTTCATAATTCTTTGTTGTTAGTAGTATTAGAGGCATGCTTCAATTTATTGTCATCAGCAAATGTAATTAATGTGCTTTTCACCAGGGCCTCTAGTTCCTTAATAGAAATGTGTTGAACTTTTAGTGGCATGATAGATCAAAAAGTCTATTTTGGAAAATTATTGTCCATCGAATTTATGGTTCTCCACATAAAGAGTATCAGCCAATTGTTTTTATTCAGAATAAAAACACAAATTCAAGTATAGTAATATACCTGGGTTTTTGTCTGCTTTTTAGTAGGTACTTGAGAAAGTGTCTAACACAAGAGAGTTATAGGTTTTGTAAGGTAGAACTGAAAAAGCAGAGAAACAATATATAAATTTTTAATCTTTACAAACATTTAAATGAGTAAGCAATAGAAACAGTTTGGCTTTTATAGTTTGCTTTCTCATAATAATTTCACTGCAATATACAAACACATAATTCAAGCTTATTCTGATGAAATAATAATAAATGTGTTTCAGATAATTTTTATAGACAAAATTCTGGCATTTATCTTATGATATAAATCTGGCAAGTTAAAAATATAAAATACTAAATGACAAGTAGTTTTTGGTATATATTAAAGTCAAGATATTTGTAAGTATTTATTTAATAGGGAAATGTTATTGACATCTATTCACGGATTAACCTAAATTTATACTATAATATGTTTTGAGTGAGATTGAGAGAGTTGTTATCTATTCCAAGCTTAGAAAAACAGTGAGATGCTTAGAGTTGAAATCTTGAATGTCTTTTAATTTCTTCACTTAATTACAAAAATATAAAAATTAGAACTATATCCTTTCAAGCATAATTATGTGAATTTTACCTTTTTCATCCGGATATTTCAGTTATGAAACATCTTTCAAAATTAAAATATATAACAATTTTATTACAGAATTCTGAGTTTTTCTAAGAGATATTTGTACAATAGGCACACTGTTTTCACAATGGTCTCTGATCTATTAAATTCAAACAGATAAATGTATTATTTTATATATTGCATTTTAGAATTTATTAAAAACATCCCTTCTTTCCATTATATGCAAGTTTTATTTCTAAAAATATTCTTTTCTTACTGTCTCTCTCTCTCTCCACACACCCACACCCCCACCCACACACACACACACGTACACATTCCTATTGTGGCAGAACAACTTGCCTGAAACTTTAGCATCTTATAACAACAAATATAGTTTACTGTATTTTAGATTCAGGGAGTACATGTGCAGGTTTGCTACATGGGTATATTACATAATGCTGGATTTGGACTTCTATTGAATCCATCAGGCAAATAGTCAACACAGTACACAGTAGGAAGGTGTCCAACCATTACTCTTGTTCTTTCCCTATTTTGGACTACCTATCATCTGTTGTTTCCATCTTTATGTCCATGTATACCCAGTATTTAGCTCCCACTTATAAGTGAGAACATGCAATGTTTGCTTTTCTGTTCTTGTGTTAATTTGCTTAGGATTATGCTTGGCCTATAGCTATAACTATGTTGCTGCAAAGGACATGGTATCATGCTTTTTTAATGGTGGCATAGTATTCCATGAGTTATATGTACACTTTTTTTTTTGTATCCAATCCACTGTTGATGGGCACCTAGGTTGATTTCAGGACTCTGCTATTGTGAATAGTGAAACCAACAAATATTTATTATTTCACACAATTTACGAGGGTCTTAAAACCAGAATTTGCTTACTTAGGTGTTTCTGGCTCAGTGTCCCTCACAAAGTTTCGGCAAGTTTTGGGCATGCTGTAGCTACCTCAAGACTCAAAGGAAGCTGGAGAATTAACTTCCAAACTCGCATATGTGGTTGCTGGCAGGCCTCAGGTTCTCTTCGGCAGCCTCTGCTTCTTGCCACATGACCTCTCCATAGGGCTTATTATAAATGGCAGACTGCTTCCCAGGTAAAGTGATGAGAGACAGAGAGAGAAGGAGAGAGATACTAAGAGAGAGACAGACAGAGAGAGAGCGAGAGAGAGAGAGAGAGAGAGAGAGAGAATGAACCTAAGACGCAAGCTGTGTTTTTTTAATACCAAACTAAATTCAGAAGTGAAATACATGCAAACGTTTCTAAGATTTAGAACAGTTAGTAAGTGAGCCCACCGTCAAAAAGAGGGAAATTAAGCTCCTTGTTCTGAAGAAGAGGAAAGACAACATTGTGGATCTAGTTTTTAAAACTGCCACAATATACAACAGAAAGGGAGATAATATTCAAATCTTAGTACTTTCACTTACACAATTGTCTGAAGTGTGAGCTATGAATTAGCCTTTTATATATGAAAGAATTCTCAAGGTTCTTAATATGATTTTTGTTATTTGATTTAGTGCATTTTTTCGCAGAGTGTAAATTTCTGAGATCTAAATCAAAGTATTTCTGCTCTTACAAAACAATGTTATTTTAATATTTTGATGTCACCCTAAGATTCAATGAGGAAACATGCTGTTAATTATTATCAAATACTCGGGGAGATAACTTTGTTCTCAGGAATATTGTAATTATGGAGATATATTATTTGAGGATTTCTGGACAATATCACCTGACATTTAGCTGGACAGTATCACTGTGCATCTGGATATTTTATTGTCTTCCTTCTTCCTAGGGAATGTAGCCTAGCTGATGCTAAGTTTAGCTGGAGAACGGAAATGTTCCAGTTCCCAAAAGTCTCTTAATATTTTGTATCATGGGTATTTACTTCATTTCTTAATGATACAACAAAAAAATAGTTACTCCACTTAAATAGGCATAAGCCTTAGTGGGCATTATGCCACAAAATCAAATGCCTTCTTTAGGGATTTTAGGAACCAAGGGCAATTGCAAAAAGGTAGTGCTTTACTTCTGCTATCTGCGGTTACCTGAATTCTAAAAGAAGTGGTAGATTTAGCTAACTACAATGGTATGTGTCTCTGTGTGTGCATGGATGTTTCTGTGCATGCCTGTGTGTGCATGTATGCGTATGCGTGTCTATGAGGGTCTTTACAATCAATCCATTGTTTACCAGAAACATCAAAATTGTATTCTGAAAAGGTTAATAAACGTATTGGTAAAACCAAATAATTAATAATGATAATTCCAAAATCTAGACATTCTGAAAATCATTTCATACATAGTGATTTTGAGGGACAAAAAAGAAATATATTGTTAACCTTGTTTATTGCTTTTCAGTTCTCACTGCTAAAACAATGAACAATTTTTTGCTCCAGAATGTGAAGGAATAAAGTACAGAATTATGACAATCTCATATAGATTCAAATTTTAAAAGCTTGCTCATGCCTATGTCCTGGATGGTATTGCCTAGGCTTTCTTCTAGAGTTTTTATGGTGTTAGGCCTCATGTTTAAATCTTTAATCCAACTAGAGTAAATTTTTGTATAATGTGTAAGGAAAGGATCCAGTTTCAGCTTTCTGCATATAGCTAGCCAGTTTTCCCAACACCATTATTAAATTGGTAATCTTTCCCCATTGCTTATTTTTGTTAGGTTTGTCAAGGATCAGATGGTTGTGGTTGTGGTTTTCCTTCTGAGGCCTCTGTTGTGTTCCATTGGTCTATATCTCTGTTTTGGTACCAGTACCATGCTGTTTTGATTATAGTAGCTTTGTGATATAGTTTGAAGTCAGGTAGCATGATGCCTCCAGATTTGTTCTTTTTGCTTAGGATTGTCTTGGCTATGTAGGCTCCATTTTGGTTCCATATGAAGTTTAAGATGTTTTTTTCCAATTCTGTGAAGAAAGTCATTGGTAGCTTGATGGGGATAGCATTGAACCTATAAATTACTTTTGGTATTATGGCCATTTTCACAATATTGATTCTTCCTAACCATGAGCATGGAATGTTTTTCCATCTGTTTGTGTCCTCCCTTATGTCCTTGAGCAGTGGTTTGTAGTTCTCCTTGAAGAGGTCCTTTACATTCCTTGTTAGTTGTATTCCTATGTATTTTATTCTCTTTGTAGCAATTGTGAATGGAAGTTCACTCATGATTTGGTTCTCTGTATGTCTATTATTGGTATATAGGAATGCTTGCAATTTTTGCACATTGATTTTGTATCCTGAGATTTGCTCAACTTGCTTATCAGCTTAAGGAGATTTTGTGCTGAGACAATGAATAGAGTCTTCTAAGCATACAATCATGTCATCTGCAAACAGGGACAAATTGACATCCTCTCTTCCTATGCATATACACTTTATTTCTTTCTCTTGCCTGATGGCCCTAGCCAGAACTTCCAATACGATGTTGAATAATACACCAAAAGCAATGGCAACAAAAGCCAAAAGAGACAAGTGGGATCTAATTAAACTTAAGAGCTTCTGCACAGCAAAAGAAACTATCAAGGGAGTGAACCCGCAACCAACAGAATGGGAAAAAATTTTGCAGTCTACCCATCAGACAAAGGGCTAATATCCAGAATCTATGGAGAAATTAAACAAATTTATAAGAGAAAAAATAAACAACCCCATCAAAAAGTGGGCAGAGGACATGAACAGACACTTTTCAAAAAAAGACATTTATGCAGCCAACAAACATATGAAATAAAGCTCATCATCATTGGTCATTAGAGAAATGCAAATCAAAATGACATTGAGATATCACCTCATGCCAGTTAGAATGGTGATCATTAAGAAAATCAGGAGACAACAGATGCTGGAGAGGATGCGGAGAAATAGGAACACTTTTACACTGTTGGGGTGGGAGTGTAAATTAGTTCAACCATTGTGGAAGACAGTGTGGCAATTACTCAAGGATCTAAAATTGAAATACCATTTGACCCAGCAATCCCATTATTGGGTATATATCCAAAGGATTATAAATCACTCTATTATAAAGATGCATGCACATGTATGTTTATTGCGGCACTGTTCACAATAGCAAAGACTTGAAACCAACACAAATGCCTATCAATGACAGACTGGATAAAGAAAATGAGGCACATATACACCATGGAATACTATGCAGCCATAAAAAAGGATGAGTTCATGTCCTTTGCAGGGACATGGATGAAACTGGAAACCATCATTCTCAACAAACTGACACAATAACAGAAAACCAAATACCGCATGTTCTCACTCAAAAGTGGGTGTTGAACAATGAG
>CAUYLG010022406.1:0-50513 GCA_963573385.1 Cacajao melanocephalus | reverse complement strand
TGTGGAGAAATAGGAACACTTTTACACTGTTGCTGGGAGTGTAAATTAGTTCAACCATTGTGGAAGACAGTGCGGCGATTCCTCAAGGACCTAGAAATAGAAATTCCATTTGACCCAGCAATCCCATTACTGGGTATATATACAAAGGATTATAAATCATTCTACTATAAGGACACATGCACATGAATATTCACTGCAGCACTGTTTACAATAGCAAAGACCTGGAACCAACTCAAATGCCCATCGACGATAGACTGGACGGGAAAATGTGGCACATATACACCATGGAATACTATGCAGCCATAAAAAATGATGAGTTCGTGTCCTTTGTAGGGACATGGATGAACCTGGAAACCATCATTCTCAGCAAACTGACGCAAGAACAGAAAACCAAGCACCGCATGTTCTCACTCATAGGTGGGTGTTGAACAATAAGAACACGTGGACACATGGAGGGGAGCATGACACACCGGGGTCTGTCGGGGGGGAAATAGGGGAGAGACAGTGGGGGTGTGGAGCTGGGGAGAGATAGCATGGGGAGAAATGCCAGATATAGGTGATGGGGAGGAAGGCAACAAATCACACTGCCATGTGTGTACCTATGCAACAATCTTGCATGTTCTTCACATGTACCCCAAAACCTAAAATGCAATAAAAAAAATAAAAAGAAATAAAAAAGAAATATGATCCTGGAGAATCAGCCAGTGATTGATGAAGACAGACAAAAGAAACTAGATTTGACTGGAGAAAACCTGAGGAGGGAAATGATAGCAGCCTGCACCTATTTTGACTGTGTAGACAGTTACAGAGAATTAAGCTCGCAGGATAGGGCTGGGGACACAGGGATCATGGGCTAGAGGGTACTGAATTCTCAGGGGGACAAAGAATTTAAAAAGGAATCTAGGATATTAAAGACTATCTCCATCTGCATTTCAAATGTGTTTGGGCTGGTCCTGAGTGCCAAAAACTACTCTTGCTTGGTCGGTGGAGAGGGTAAGACCCAGGTAATGACAATATTTGTATCAGACCTTACCACCCAAACTTTCTTTACCCAGAGTTGTCTCTGAGATATAGTCAGCTCTCAGGGTAATGTAGTGCTCTGAGGTCCTTCATAAAAGTTAACTGGCTGACTTCATTTATTGAACAAATATTTACCAAGACCCAAAGTGTATAGATTGTGAGAGGAAACATTGGCAATACAAAGAAAATACTGGATTGTCCCTGTCCTCTAATATCATATAATGTACTTCAAGAAACATATCAACAGAGCCAAACAATGTTCGTTGGATCACTGATAAAGGCAGTGTGCAAAGAAGACCAAGGGTGCCCAGACAGCCAACAGGCTTCAGAAAGGTCACTGAGACCTAATGTCCAGAGATACTTCTTAGAGATCCTGGGCTTTGAAGTATAGGTGAAATTCAACAAGGCTGAAACAAAAAAAAGAAGTTCTGTCCAAGAGAAGAGAACAATCAAGAGCATAGTTTGCATGTAAAAAGATCTCATTAAGGAATAGGAGTGTAAGAACCCTTTTGATGCCCCTCAGATCATTCCACATGTGTGACCAGAGAATAGGTTACTAACTATTTCTGCCTGTACATAAGGTCAGCTTTCAAATACTTCTTTACTAAGTTCAATGAAACCCTTTTCTGTGCTCTGGCTTGGCCCTGGGTTGACTTTGACATCCTTTCCACAATGGTCCAACTGGCTGGCTCCTCAAGACGACTTTCTGATGGGTAGATTATGTTCCATCACCTACCATCTGGGGTTACTAAATGAATAAGTATCCATCTAGCCATGTATGTCAGGATACCTAGAAAGGCCTGAGTGATTTAATTTCAATAAACATCATGTAAAGATGTGTTCCAGGCCTTCTGCCTGAGATATGTTGACAGATAGGAACCCCAAAAGGAATTGTAGCCATATCTGAGAGCTAGCTTGGGGCCACCAATAGGAACGGAAAAGAAAACCCAATGCCCCTTCTAAATCTGTCTGATATTTGCAGCCACCAGGTTGCAGGAGCTGGTTTTGATTATTTTCACTGGAACCACAATGAAAGGACATTAACTACTTAAAGGAAGGTAGTATTTGGTATCTGAAACACATCTTACTCTCAATGGGAAATACTTCCATTATACATTAAATATAACCAACATTGTAGGACAAGAGATACTGTGATGGAAAACAGGAGTAGACCAATGGTCTCTCCTACCATAGCCTGCAACCTCCCTCGGTAATGACCTGCCTGGCTCCATTCTTAGGTATTCTTCTGTGCCACACAGCTAATATTCACTTTGTTTATTCAATCATTCATTCAATTATTCATTCAACAATTATTTACTAAGCACCAGCTATGAACCAGGCACTGGGTAGCAGGTACTGGGAATATAATCAAATGAAATAATCCCAGTCCCTGTCCTTCTGAGGCTTACATTCTAGTGGAGGAGACAGATATTTTTTCATTGCACAAATAAACATATACTTATAACCTGTGATCAATGCTGTGAAAGAAAAGACCAAAGTACAGTTGATTCTCATTATTTGTAGCAGCTACACTCCATAAAGCTTTCACAAACACTAAATTAGCGAATCTTGAATCATTGTTCCTGGGGAAATACAGGGTTAAGTGTCTGCAAGCCTCTAGTCACAACATTTTCACCAAGCGACCAATACGTAACCTTGTTTTGTGTGTGTTTCTGTTTAAAGACACTTGAACATATATTGTTGTTTCATTAACATTGAACTTACAGCCAGCAGCGCTATAACTCATGCATGAATGAAGCTGCTTGTCTTCTACATATGTAGTTTCTCCATCAGGCACATCACAGCCTTCTTGTGCTTACAAACCATAGACAGCACTTCAGTACCATGCTTGAGAGTGATTTAAAACAAGGAAATCACCAATAAAAAGCACAAAAAATGCTAAAGACATAGCACTAAATAGATCACAAACAGGACTCTTGTTTAGAGTATGAGAACTGAAACAAGGCAGAATATCGCCTCATTCAGCTTCAGTTGGGACATATGTCTCAGACAATTCCAAATTTTCACTGCTCTGGTGTCATAATCTTAAATATCTAATAGAGGTAATACCAGCTTATTTAATCAGATTTTTATAAATTTCGGAAGAACATACCTAAGTAGAATAAAAATGTACAGTCATATTTAACACTGATAAATCAGAAAAATAAAGCTATTTTCATTGAAACAAAAATATTGAGCCACTCTCATTTCCCAGATTTACCTAATTTATATGAACTTGAATTTTTTAAATATTTAAGTTAATTTCTATAAGAATACTTTTTTTTAGAACATTTAACGTATTTAACACAATATTATTTCCTTAATTTCTGGGAATTATAGAAACATTCCATTTATACAGCAATTATTTATCTCTAAGCTAATCTGAATTAAGCTCCTTTAAAGAGATTTTAAAATCTAATTTGGTAATACCATCCAAAGGTAGGTAAATACCCCATACTCACACAATAAAAGGTAAAGTTCTTTCTGAATTGTGTATAAACATACAGATAGGCCAACTTATAGCTTTAATTCTAAAATTTCGGCCATGGGTCAAATGTAAACATAGAATTATAAAACTCATTTATCCATATCAAAGAGCTGTTCTCTTCCCGGTGGTCATGGAATTCTTCTTTTTTTTTTTTTTCTTTTTAGATGAAGTCTTGCTCTGCCACCCAGGCTAGAATGCAGTAGCACGATCTCAGCTCACTGCAACCTCCACCTCCTGGGTTCAACTGATTCTCCTGCCTCAACCTGCCATGTAGCTGGAACTACAGGCACATGCCACCACATCCAGCTAATTTTTGCATTTTTAGTAGAGACAGAGTTTCACCATGTTGGCCAGGCTAATCTCAAACTCCTGACCTCAGGTGATCCTCCTGCCTCCACCTCCCAAAGTGCTAGGATTACAGGCACGAGCCACTGAGCCCAGCGAATCATGGAATTCTTAATTGATTTAAGCTCAAAAGAGACAGACTAACAAACCAGATACTGTCATCTTTCACCCAGCAGAGACAAAGTCTCTATAAACCTTGTCTCTGTTAGGAGAGACAGAGATAACTGAATGGTCAGATCATGAAACCAAAACAAGACAGCACCAGGAATCAAACAAGTATTCAAAAAGAATCAAAATCAAATCTTTATGGATCTATCAATAAACAAGAGTCCAAACTACAGAATCGGGAACTGGACTTACCATTGGGTCCCCAGATCACTAAGGATCAGGAGATGAGCATAAAGGGCTCTGACGGATCTTGTTACCTGGGTGATGTGATCTGAAGGTAAGGTCCAATTCCATCTGAGTAGTGGCACCAAAACTGTGAAGAATAAAATGCAACAATCAAGGAGATAGATGATTTTATTTGAGTTATTGTAATAGGGAGAACGTTCATTAAGAAGAAAACTTGGGGTAGAGCTTATCTGAGTCATTGAAAAAGTGTAGAGGCGGTTCTTGCCTTGCCATTTATGAGAGCAGGATGGTCCTTTGCAGTTAGCTTCTTGGAACACAAAAGCATCACAAAATAGTAGGGGGTTTTCTTAACTATTGCTACTTTTCCACCGCACAGAGCTCAAAATAAAGCTCAATCTTGTCAGGCCAAATCATGCAGCACCTTATTGACCATGGTAAGGCTGTTTGCTCTTTATCCTAAGAACAATGGGAAGTCATCGAGGGTTTAAAGGGGACTATGGCATGGTCACTTGACCTCAGATAGCCTGGCTGTATCCTCCTACTTAGCACACTGCCTTCAGTGCTTCCTGCCTGGGTCTTCACAGGCTGCTGAATTTCAGGCTCCCTTATTGCTGTGATGTCTCTGCCTGACAGGATGCCCAGTGAGGACCCCGGGCTTCCTCTCTCAGGCTTCCTGCTTTTTTCAGACCCTGCTACTCAGCTGGCCTGCCATCCCATACGGCAAAATCTCCCCCTAGGGCCTACTCCATCATGATGAGTGTTGAGAGACCAGGGATCACAAAGTGGATCACAAAGTGGCCTACAGGAGGCAGACAGATAGTCTAAACAAGGAAAGCACCCACGGTATGATGCAACAGGCAATGGTGAGTGAGTGTGGCAAGCCGGAGAGTACAGATCCTACCCCAATGTGGCAGCCACTACTCGGTATAACTAATTGTTGCCAAGCAGGCAACTTACCCAGTGTTATCTCATCCTACCATTTTCAACTTTCTGAATTTTTAAATGTGAGCAACCAAGTCAAAATGTTTTAAAATATTGTTTAGGTCACATAGGGTGTAAGTGCTGAATTTAGCCTACAGATTCTCATTTGGCAACTTCTACTTTCACCCTAAAGAGATCCTGGACCTCTCAGCCTGCTCTCCACCCCACCCCAGCTGCCAGCAGTGCTCAGCAAGTCATTTATCAATCACCTCTTGCCCCATGAGCAACACTGGTACCTACAATGTTCTCTGAATTCTCTGAAAAATTCTCTGAATGAGAAACCCAGCCTCATTCAGAGAATAGGCCCATCTGAGTGTATTACAGAGAAAGAGTACAATATTAACACACATGAGTGGAGGCTTCATCAGCTTCCTGTCAGGGACTGGAATACAGGGGAACCTGGTGGCAGAGGCTGTCACTGACAGCACAAAGGCTGGGAACAAGACATTTTCTAACTGAGGGGAGGTAAGGTTCAATTATTTCCCTCTTTTACCCTTCTTCTGGAGATGTGGGCAAGAGGCAGAGCAGTAGAAATAGCAGGCAAGCCCGGTGGTAATCTACCAACCACAAGACAACCAGCCTCTGGCAAGTTCAGATCCTCTGGTCCAACCTCTCTTAGGTCACTCTCCCAAAATTTATGCAAGGCCACCACATTCTGAATGGAGGACACTGAGACCAGAATGGCATTCAATCATGCCCTGGGCTTTTCAGGCCTCAACACAATCATGAACAATGTTCTGAGAAGCTTAGGCAGTGGCTTTACTGATACATAAGGCAAAAAGGAAGAGCAACTTATTTTCATAACCAACTCCTACACTAAAGAATTCAGAAAAGAACCAAGGGACAAAGTTACAGAGCATGCATACAGGGCACGCATGCTCAAAACACACATTCACGCCCACAGACCACGCAAGCACTCCCCTCATCTCCCACCCCCACCTCTGCCCACACCTGCAAACTCAAACCAGCCTCAGCCAGTAAACCCTTCACCTTCCCCTCCTCATTCTCAACACACGCAAAATCCTTGGCATTGATATTTCAGGCACAAAACTTATTTCTGTTCAACATTAATAGCACCAGAGGAACTTTTAACCAGGAATTACGACTCTTTCCAAAGGAGTTTAACACTGGACCCCAGTAAAGGCCCCAGGCTATTCTGTGAGCATGTGAAAAGCCTCAGGAGCTGCTTAGGAGGATTAACAGAAATAATCTTTCCAGGCTAATGGCTTTTCTGGGCCCCAGGTCTGATCTCCAAGCCTGGAACAGAGCTCATCAGGCCCAGACTCAAAACTCAGGAAGGAAGCAGGTAAATTGCTACAGACTGCTTCCGTGTGCTATTGGATGCCCTGTAAGACAGAACCTCCCAATATGGTCCTAGAGGCCTCATTTCCTGCATGCAAATGCATTGTGTGTGCTGCGTGGCCAGCCTAACGTGGACAAAAAGTAGGTGGCCCCCTACTAGGGCAGTTTGAGAAACGGCTTAAGAGATTCCCTAACAACAACAAAAACAAAAACCCAGCCCTCCCCTGCCCAAGCACCTGGAATCCACCATTACTCATTCCTCCTAAAGCTGAAAAACTCCCTGTTGAAATGTAAACATATCGTCCAATTAACACCCATTAACACATTAGCATGGATTCCTTTTCCAGATTGGCTGATAAAATAGCCTACAGAACAGAAAGTAGAGTCCTAAAGGGATGGTAAATAAGTTTAGGTAAAGGTCAGCAAGGCTGAGGGGGGAGAGGGGGCGGTCCGGGTTGGAGGGGAAGAGGCCTGAAAGGCAGTAACAGTGATTCTTTTACTGGTTACGAAGTGCTTGAGCCTCACAATAACTCTGGCGAGTCGTCAGAGAAGGGTTTCTGGTCTCCCTCTTACAGTGTTAAAGAGGTTAATTGCTGAGCGCAATAGTTTATCATTTTACCATTTGAACTGAGCTCTACAAACATTTCCTGAACATCTACTCCACTCAGGCAATATGTTCTTTATCCAGGACACAGAGATGGTCAAGACATTGTCCCCACTCTCAAAAAGCTTAGTCTACTGTAGGTGACAGTCACAGGTAGTGAGAACAAGAGGCAAATATCATGATAAAGGAAATGGTCAACATTGTGAGAACATAGAGAAGGAACACCTGACTCAAATCAGGAGGTGGAGGTACAGTGAAGTCATGGAAGTTTCTCTGCAAGAACTACCACTTGAACCCAGATATTCTCAGGTCAAACCTCGTACTCTTTCCATACCCTGATGATAAACTTCATTATGCCTTGACAATTTCTTTCTTTCTCTCAGTTCATGGATAAGTTATACTATGCTGTAAGATAACAGAACATCGCTCCCAAATTCTAAGTCAGGTCCTTACAGCTCTGACTGTCAGATCAGCCAGTCTTCCAAGGCCCATCATTATAGTCAAGGTCTCTATGGGCCAGTAGGAAAGGGAGAAGACATGAGAAGTCTGGGATATGGTTGAAGTTCAAGTTCTCCCTCATTGAAAGCCAATTATTTGTTCCTCATTGGGGTGACCTAGTTAAAAATAAAGGTATTAAGTATTTACTATGTGTCAGACATTGTGCTCAGCTTTTTGTAGACATTATCTCATTTCATCCTGCAACAGCCTGATGCAATAGGTAACACCTCCAATTTACAGATGGGGAAATAAAGAGTTCGAGAAACCACACGATTTGGCAAAGACTGGGAATTCTAATCTAGGCCTTTGTACTGTGCTCCACTGCAGTATAATCTCTGAATTGCTATAAGCACCCCTTCCCCTGCCTCCCAACTACTCATTCCATCCATTCACTCATCCAGTGTTTGTAAAGCATCTACTATATTTAAGGTACTATACTTGAATATGCTGTAGTTGAGATTCTAAGACATGTAGGCCAAGGAATTTACCGTCCAGTTTACAGAACATAAACTTGCTGAATTTTAGAATTCAGGGATCACATTGCCCAACCCCCTTATCCAACATATGAAAAAATGGAAGTCCAGAGAAGACAAGTGAGCCACCCAAAGTTACATACCTGGTTAGTGGTTGACCCAGGATAAAACCAAGTCTCCCTAAATTGCTGGTTCTCAAACTTTGTGTATTTTAAAGAAAATGAAGATCTCAGAGCCCCATCCTAGATAACACATTCTGAAGTTGTAGAGGTGGTACCTGGGAATCTGTATTTAAATGAGAGCCGCTTCATGATCATTGGATCACACAAACAGAAACTATTTCCTGTGTCCTGCTATGTCATCTGTACTACTAAATGTACACAACCCTTTTTTTTTGAGACACCCAGTCCAGAGTCCAGTGGTGCCATTTCAGCTCACTGCAACCTCCGCCCCCTGGGTTCAAGCGATTCTCCCACCTCAGCCTCCCCAGTAGCTGGGACTACAGGCTCACATCACCACACCAGGCTAATTTTTGTATTTTTTGGTAGAGACAAGGTTTCACCATGTTGGCCAGACTGGTCTCCAACTCCTGACCTCAAGTTATCTGCCCACCTCAGCCTCCCAAAGTGCTGGAATTACAGGTGTGAGCCAGTGCACCTGGCCACAAACCCATTTTTATCTTGAGGTGAGACAGAAGAGCTAGACCTCATCAGAAGTACAAAACTATTGTGGGCACAATCAACCTGGAGAAATAAGACCAATGCTAGGGAAAAAAATTGTAAAGGACTATAAGACAGTGAAAAATGAAGTAGCAAAATATGTAGCAAAGACAGTCAAGGCTGTAGCAGTCAGAGAAGGAAAATCTCTCTGTCAGCTGAGGTAATCAGGGAGGCCTTTCAGTAGGGGGTGGGATTTAAATCCAGCATTGCAGGACAAGAAGGATTTGGTGGACAGGGAAGAACACATTCTAGAGAGGGAAAATACTTTGATCAAAGGTACCAAGTGAGGACGTGTAGGTTGTAGTCAGGAGACAGAGCAGAGAAGAGGCCTACCCAATTCTGTCAGATTTAGGAGATAAAGTGGAGGACCAAAATGCAGTCGGCCCCTGCTTCCTGAATCACACACAGCATGGGACAGAGAGAAAGATAATGAACAACCAAACAAACCAAATGACAATTTGAGACAGTGATAAGTGCTATCAAGACAATAACCAGAGTGATATGGCTGGAGGTAGGAAAAGCTATCTAGCTCAGAGAGTGAGAGACAGCCTCTGAGGAGATGCCATTTTTGCCACAACCCAAATGATGGTACACGTAGAAAATCAGTGGAAAAAATGGCAGGAAGATGGTTGCTGAAACTATAACTGGGGACTCTCCACCCTAGCTTTTCTGCTTTCATCGAAACCCAGGTGAAAGATGTATAGGGCAGCAATGAGCCTGTTTTCTGATTTGGTCAAGACAGAATGGGACCCAGAAAAGAACAAAGTACATTCTTGGTCACTAGGTAAGATTAGGTTGGGGGCCTAGGCTGACAGAGTGGGCTGCATTCTGAAGGCACACTTTGCCCCAATATTCCAGTCTCTCACTCAGCCCTAGTACTAATGGGTTCTTCCTGCTCTTGCCAGATACCTAGCAGTTCCCCAGCTGGTTCAGCCTCTGTCAGTTTCGTGGGAACTCAAGGCCCAGAAGCCAAGGCCTGACCCAGAAACTGTCCAAGGCCCATGGGCTCCACCGGAAATGGCACACACACACAAACAGGCATCTTTCTCCTTTTGTGAGGTCAGAGCCTGTTGCTCCAGAGCCAGAACCTGAGGCCCACGCTGAGGAAATGGCTCCTCAAACTTCAGTGAATCTTCCTTTTACTTCTCCCTCCTTATCTTTCTCCATAGTCACAGACCCCCTGCTGCTGTAGCCATGACCTATGTCTACAACTGGTCCATGGAAAAATCGACAGGTTGATGACTTGTCTTTGGTGCCCCTATATCCTTTCGGTGGCCTTTTCTTCTGTGAGGGCACTCTCTCTCCCTGATCAGATGTCCAGGACCCTCGTGGTCTCTCCCTTCACCCAATCTCCTTCTCTCAGGAAAGAATATTAACGGCCCATTAATATTAAGATCAAAGTAACTAATGAGGCTTAAGCAACATTTGCATTTTGACAGGATGGTATTGTAGGTCTTCATACAGAAATATGGAAGATTTTTTAAAATTAGATACTTAACATGTATTTCTGAAATGATTTTAGAAAGACAGTTGCTTATTCTGGCTATATGGGGTTAAACTCTGGTTCCTTAAGGCAGAAGCTAAAAGAAAGACAATGTAAGTGCAAGAAAGAGCCAAGACACAGATTTGTCATAACTGCGGGATGAGTTTATTTGTTTTTAACCATAATAATGATTAATATTATGGCAACACCCTGCATTGCGGGTATAAAAACACAGTCCTCTCCCAAAATATGACTCAGCCTCTGTACTCCCAGATATCACTGAAATTCCTTGGAAGGCAGCTGCAGGCTTTTGCAGAGGCTCCTATTCTTGCTACTTTCACAGTTGGACAAGACAAAGCAGACCCACAACCCTGCTACTAGGTGCCCAGTCATAAGGGAAAAATGATTGGGCCCACAAATCCCCACCCAGTATAGCCAACTGCACATCCTATTCAGACCAACAGTTTCCCCACCCCCAACTACCACTTGGGAAATGGGCTGCTTCTGGACCAAATTCCCTGTTTAACAGCAATCCAAACACTTCATCCTGAACCTTTGAATGGAAGGGCTCAGGAAAATTCAGAGGGATAAGTAATTGCCTTTATCCACAAAATTCCTATACTTCCAGAACCCTATTCCTGCCCTCTTCTTGCTTGAGGACTCTTTGTGATTATATCTTTTACACTAACAAGTGAAAAAATAACTCAATTCCTCTACTGGGACGATATTCTTGGGTGTGGCTTTTCAGTTAACTAACTGATGCCTGGGACGAACAGAGATAAGAAGCGGGAGTGGCAAGGGCTAGGAAGGTCTCAGAAGCCCAAATATTCTAATTAACATCACTTTTCAGTGCCAGCTCCAAAAGTTTTCCCTTTCTTTTATCATACTTATTGAAAAAGAAGCTAAGGACCCAAAGAGGACAGGAACTTGCCCAAGGTCACACCAAAAGTATAGAGTAGAGCTTAGGAACATGAGCCAGGTCCTCCACCTCCAGCCAAGTCCTCCATCCAAAAAGATGTGTGATTCTCCCCAGTGAGTCAGGGAAAAACACAGAGAAACAGGGTTATCAGAGGAGAGAGTTGTAGTTCATGTGGTTTTATTCAGCCTCCTAAAATGAGCAGGAAGGAGAGACACAAACAGGTCCTGAATGGAAGTTAGAATTTCCTGAATTGCAAAACAGGAGGGCAGCAAGATGACAGTACCTTCTGTTTTCAAAGATACTGCTCCAGCATTGAGCCACTCCACCTTCCCAGATGTTCTCCACTATCCTGGAGGAGGGAGGGGAAGGAGAGGAAGAAGTGGAAGAGAAAAAGTAAGGAAAACATTTGGAAGGAAAAAAAAAAAGATGGCTGAATGAATGTTTGAAAAAGAATAACATGCCATCCCTGGATGCTTTGTGTCCATAAGTTACAGTACAAGTTGGTTCCCACTCTTCTCCCTCCCCCCACATTCTGCCCTGTCTCAGACACACACACACACACACACACACACACAGTCTCTCTCTGTCTCATTAGTCTCCCTTGGGCTACCCTTCTTTTCTTCCCAGATACCTGGCCCAGGCTCTGGAACCTCTGGGCTTCAACTGTTTTGAAGGAAATGCTGGGCCAGCCCAGTCTATATGCTGTTTGACCTGTATATTTTGCAGATGTTAGTTCCCTCTGCCATTCCCCAGGGGGCCTAAGCAGATAGTTTGGCAGAAAAATATCTATTCCAAATGGTCTCATTATATTCAAAGAGGAAAATGTCATATTTCCTGCTCCCACCATCCACCATGGGCCTTTTCCAAACGTCTCTTAGACTGGGCTAAGACTATGTCTATACCTCTGCTACTCAACTTCCACCCTACCTCCCACCACCCCACTCCTGTCTTTAACCTAGAGCAGTGGGCTTTGCTGGCCCCAAAGGAAAAGGAGGCCTGAGCCAACAAGAAAACTGTTGACGCAAAGTAGAGCCACTCTCCAGAACCCAACTAACACCTCATCATCCAGAGGTCATTTCTCTGGCAATCTCACATATCAGGAACAAAGCTAAGAATAAAGAAGTAAGAAAGGGGGAAAAAAAAGGGGGAGTGGGCCTCCAGGAAGTCAAAAAGATGTCAGCAGACCAGGTGTGGTGACTCATGCCTGTAGTCTCAGCACTTTGGTAGGCCAAGGCTGGCGGAGGTCAGGAGTTCGACACCAGCCTGGCCAACATGGCGAAATCCCGTCTCTATTTAAAAAAAAAAAAAAAGACGTCAGCATACATAAAGTTTGCCAGCTTTACTAAGAGAATCTTTCTCAGAGCCAATTTCTTTATTTCAGACCGAATCCTTACAAATGTGTTTATTGTTTCTGTAGCCACAGCAAATGAAAAACAGCAAATTATGAGGAGGTAGAAATACTGATAACAGCAGAAGTGACAGTTAAGTATAGACGTAGACAGTGAATCAAAGTCTTGAGATTTTGTCTTCTTAATAATACAGCAAATTTGCCAGGCGTGGAGGCATGCGCCTATAGTCCCAGCTACTCAGGAGGCTGAGCTGGGAAGATCACTTATGCCCGGGAGGTTACAGTGAGCCAAGATCATGCTACTGCACTCCAAACTGGGTGACAGAGGAAGACCCTGTCTCACTAATAATAATAATAATAATAATAATACAGCAAGACTGACTCCTGGTGTCAACCATGGAGGAACTTGCTGAGCAATGAGAAAGTTGATGATAAGCATTACTAGCCAATCTTGTCTACCTGTCTGCTTTAGCACATTGTTAGTTGCCTGACCATTTGCTTGAGAGTGATGAGTTATGATGGTGACAAGTGAGCTAAGCCTTCTTCCTAAAAACAAAAAACCTCCTTAAGCCCAGGTGAGGTAAACCCAGCCCTCTTGTCAGAAATAGCTGAGTGTGGCCACCTGTGCATCATAACTAACCAACCCAGAGGTGGGACTACAGTAATAGATATTTAGGATAGGCTTCAGAGCACCAGGCTTCCTCTAGAGAAGGGACTACCAGAGACAAGAGTCTCTTCTCTGGACTGGTCCTGCCAAGTCATTGTGGAATCTTGACCAAATATTTGATGAAAACACCCCTAGAAAGATGGGTGCCTTTGGAAGGCTGAGCCAAGCAGCCCCACCTGCTCTACAATCCTCTGTCCATGTTGCTTTTAGCATCAGAATTCCATCTAGGGCCACCAAGCTCAGCTAATGTCAATAGTTTCTGAATGTGCTCTTTGTAGTACACCCAAGATGACGGAATTGCTACCTTTACTATCACTTGAGTGGGTTTGGGTGTGAGGCATGCAGTATGGGCGAGTGGAAAGGAGAAAGACATTAGTTCCAGCTGGCATAGGAACTGGGCTTCACCACCCCGATCACTTTGACTGGGACCTGAGGGAAGAAACAGTGAAATAAAACAATGCACCTTGGCTAAAGGATGTGTGGATCTCCTGTTGATTAGGTACAGAGAGGCAGGGCCTCAGAAGGTAGGCAGGCCCAGCAGCAACCACCTACCTAGCTGTGAGGCTAGAGAATTTAGGTGGTGGGCAGCAATCCTCCAAATTAGACCGAATGATGATGTTAGTCCATTCACAGCTGGACCTCAGCCACTGGCAGGGGAGGACAGGGAAAAGCATTCGGCCTCCAGAGGAGGAACTTAGCAAGAGCTAGGCCGGGAACCAGGGCCCTGATCAAATAGACCTTAGTCTAAGCAGAGAGAAGACACTCACGCAGGGGAACTGGGTCATGCAGTGGGGAAGAGAAAAGGGCTGTTAATTGAGGTCTGCAAGGTACCTGGGTCTTTCTTGTGGCTCACCCCTGTCACCAGTGGACTGAAGCAGCTGAGTTGTCTCATACCCCATTTAGGATTAGCTCAGAATGGGAAAAGGGAAAGGTTGAGGAAGGCAGGAGATTGCAGTCATCTTGAACAAAAAAACAATTCTACCTCCAGGGTTATCCTTTATGAGCCAGGAATTCACCCTGATTCCTTAGCCTCTCTGAAGATATTTGCACTCACATTTTATAAACAGCTTTATTGAGATATACTTTACATACTACACAATTCACCCATTTAAAAGTGTAGAATTCAATATTTTTTAGTATACTCATCACAGTCACCAATTTTTAATTTTAAAAAAAGTTTTTTGAGACAGAGTCTCACTCTGTTGCCCAGAGTGGAGTGCAGTGGCACGATCTTGTCTCACTGCAACCTCTGCCTCCTGGGTTCAAGAGATTCTCCTGCCTCAGCCTCCCAAGTAGCTGGGACTACAAGTGTGCACCACCATGCCCAGCTAATTTTTGTGTTTTTAGTAGAGGCACGGTTTCACCATGTTGGTCAGGGTGGTCTCAAACTCCTGACCTCAAATGATCCACACACCTGAGCCTCCCAAAGTGCTGGGATTACAGGTGTGAGCCACCGTGCCCTGCCTAAAATGTTTATTTTGAGATCTTATTTGATAACCTGTAAGAAATAATGCAGAGAGATCTCTTATATACTTTAGTTTCTCCCAATGGTAACATCTTGCAAAACTGTAGTACATTATCACAATCACCCATCTTGTTACAAATTATCCAGTATTATTTGTACTTATTTGTGTGCATATGTGTGCTTGTGTGTGTTTCATGTATTTCATTCTATGCTATTTTATTACCTGGGTACGTTTCTGTATTCACCACCACAGTCAAGATGCTGAAAAGTTTTGTCATAAGGATCCCTTGTGTTGCCCTATTATAATATAATCACACCTGCCTCACTTCTGTTCCCTAATCCCTGGCAACTATGAATCTGTTCTCCATCTTTGTAATTTTGTCATTTTAAGAATGTCATAGAAGTGGAATAATACATCATAGCAACCTTTGGGGATTGGCTATTTTCCCTCAGCATGATTCCCTTGAGGGTCATCTAAGTTGTTACATGTTTTAGTAGCTTGCTCCTTTTTATCTTGCACCCACTTTTAATTTAGGGAAATTTGCCAGTGGCTTAATACATTGATTGAGAGGGCCTGTAGGAGGCATTGCAGCACAATGGAGGAACTGCAGAAGCAGAGGGTGCAGGCCTCAGTAGAGCTCTTCCAGCCTTAAAGACAGGCCTGGAGTCTTGAATTGCACTGAAGCAAGTGGCTCCTTCTTTGAGTTGAAAAGCGCAGAGCTTAGTTCTTGAGGAATCAGCTGCCAGCAGTTGTCACCACAGGACATCTGGCATTTGGGGGCTCCACCCATATCAATCCCCACTCTCTAGAGGAGAAGCCTCAGAGGTGAGAAATCATTAATCCCAGCAGAGCCCAACCATTGAGTGTTTAGCATTCCAGAAACTGTCCACAGACAGCAACAATTGCCTTTGGGGAAAGAAAAACCATGACAGAAGCCAAGGAGCCTTAGGAAAGACGGAATTCTCGCTTGATTTTTAGAGTAGAGTTATCTTGAGGAGGCTATACTCTAGGAGTCTTGGTGGTATTGATTTCATATTTCTCTTTTTTCATTCATATTGAAAATCTAAAGATTTTCTGCTTCTTCAGTTTCTATTGATATCCCAATCATCAGAATGAGGTACCTGTTATGATACCTATGATTTACTTTAAAATACTGAAGCAGAGACAGCATAACATTCCACATGATTAGTTTAAATGTACACTCTATGAGTAGTCAGTTACCTTGATCAAGACTTCTAAGTCGGGTGTAGGGGCATGCACCTGTAGTCCTAGCTATACTAGATAGAATGAGGCAGGAGGATCCGTTGAGCCCATGAGTTCAAGTCTGTAGTAAACTATGATCACACCACTGCACTCACAGAATGAGACCCTATCTCTTAAAAAAAAAAAACCTCTCACTCCAAAGTCACTCTCCAGAGATGGCTAGCTATGACTATTTGCTATTAATGCCGGAGGCTATAAAAATTAGCATAATAAATGTTAGAAATAAGTTTTCATTGGTGAGAACTGTGGCTTGTTAATTTATGCAGCGGTTGTTAAAATGGGTTCTTATTGGTAACGTTAATGGTATTCAAACTATGTAGACAGACTAGAATATTTCAGCTTGAACAGGGTATAAAAATCTAGCGATGCTACTCTCCACCTACTCCCTAAAAGGTTCTGAGTCCTACTGCTGTATCCAGATAATTTTCAGTCCCTTGACCTCAATAAGTAGTTAACTGAATCTGTGGCTGTAATATTATCACATTTCCTTCAGGTGATCCTTTCATGCAAGAAAAAAAAAAAAACCCGAGATCTGAAACATCATTGAGCTTTCAGAACAGGTTTTATAAACTGTTTTGTGCCTTCTTGCTAATAAATGTTTATATGTATGGCAGATTTTGGTCTGACATTTGCTTTTATTCAAAACTGGCATCAAAGTTATGGGAAGGTAGCTAACTCCCTTGCTTTCCTCCAGTTATTAGTGACTACTGAGGCCTACCCATAAAACTTAATAGTTGTATATAACCAAATCAGTTTAGGTTAGTTCACCACAGGACCTCAAGAATACAGAGAAGGAGCTCTAATGTTAGAATCTCCATAAATCTCTGAAAAATCCCAAGAGCCACAGAAATTCTGAAGGGAAAATACTCAATTCAGTAGCAAACAGCAGTCTTTGTCATGTAGGCAAACAAAGTATCTGGATGTCAGACGACGAGATCTACAACTTGTGGTTCTTGGTCTTTATTGGGAAGGACTTTTCTATGGCATGATCTCTCAAGGTGGATCTTGAAAAAACTTACATCTCAAATCCTTGAAATCATGGAGTATTGATAAGCCTTTCACTGTCTTAGCTAACCCACACATCTTTAAAAATCTAAAATCTCTGGACAAAGGGCTGGGTGCAGTGACTCACACCTGTAATCCTAGCACTTTGGGAGGCTGAGGCCGGAGGATCATGAGGTCAGGAGTTCAAGACCAGCCTGGCCAAGATGGCAAAACCCTGTCTCTACTAAAAATACAAAAATTAGCCGGGTGTGGTGAGAGGTGCCTGTAATCCTGGCTACTCAGAAGGCTGAGGCAGAAGAATCACTTGAACCCACGGGGGGCGGAGGTTGCAATGAGCCGAAATCACACCACTGCACTCCAGCCTGGGCGACAGGGTGAGACTCTGTCTCAATAAAAAAAAAAAATCTCTGGACAATGATTGATAGGAAAAAATCCTCTCTGTATATTTAAGAGCCAGGCATGTTACACACATCTCTTTCAATTATTAAAGAAAAAAGTCCCTTCGAGGAAAGTAAAGCTCAGAGAAGTTACCTGACTCATCTAGGGTTCCATGGCCTATAAGTGACACAGCTGGGGTTCAAGCTCTGTGTCTTAGTCCATTCCTGCTGCTATCACAAAATACTACAAACTACATAATTTATAAGTTATAAAACTTATTTCTCAGTCTTGGAAGCTGAGAATTCCAAGATCAAGGCACCACCAGGTTCAGTGTCTAGGAGGGCCCAGCATCCGCTTCCAAGACGATGCCTTGAATGCTGCGTTCTCATATGGTGAAGAGCAAGAGGGTCCTAGGGTGCTTCTTTCAAATTCTTTTATCAGGTCACTAGTCCTATTCATGAGGGCTCTGCCTTCATGACTTGATCACCTCCTAAATACCTCACCTATCAATACTACCACATTGGTGAATATGTTTCAGCATACGACTTCAAAGGGACATAGACCATAGCCCCCATTTTTCTAACTTTTTCTGCTCCATACCAAGCTGCTTCTCATCCTTTGAAAAGATAATGGGTAGATAGAAGGGGAAATAAAATCCTTCCCAACGAAGACCAAGAACCACAAGTTGTAGATCTCCTCGTCTGACGTCCAGATACCTTGTTTACCTACATGACAAAGGGGCAGAGCGGCATTCACAAAACATTCCTCTAATGCAAAGTATCTCTAACCTACCTCTTCCCACTCCTCAAAAACTTTGCTATTATGAGCAACTATGGGAATGAAAAGGAATCGAAAGACCCAATAATGTCAAACCACAGGGTCCCTGGCATAAATAACACTGTGTGTTACTAATTCACTGTGAAACCTTCAGACTACATATGTAGGCCATATAGCTTACATAGCATATACAGTAGTACCTCTCTTATCTATGAGGATGTGTTCCAAAATCCCCAGTGTATGCCCGAAACCTCAGATAGTACTGGACCTGAATGCTATCAATAGGAGCACGTTTCTATGTCTTCCACAAATTTAATGCTTTTTCCTTCCTAACTAAGCACTTATCACACACTGTAGCTGTAACTTTTGCAGTTTGTGGCATGATAGCAAAACTAGCACAAATTTCTCTTTCATTCTTCACAATTTCATGGATAGAAGATTCATTCTTACTGTAGATCTTAGCAACTCTAGCATATGATTTTTTTTCTTTCCTGATTAAGTTGAGAACTTTCACCTTTTTACTTAAAGGAAGCAGTTTACAGGTTCTCTTTGACATATCCGAACTGCCAGCATCACTACTCTTGTGCTTTGGAGTCATTATTAATTAAAGTAAGAGTAACTTCTTGGGGGTGGGAAGGCGTAATGTTTAATGGGTACAAAATAAAATAGAATGAATAAGACAGCATTTAATAGCACCACAGGGTGACTATAGTTGATAATAATTTAATTGCATATTTTTAAATCACTTAAAAAGTATAACTAAATTGTTTTGTAACACAAAGGCTAAATGCTTGAGGGGATGGATACCCCATTTTCCATGATGTGATAATTTTGCATTGCATGCCTGTATCCAAACATCTCATGTGCCTCATAAATATATATACCTACTATGTACCAACAAAAATTAAAATAGAAAATGTTAAGGAAAAGAGTAACCTGAACATGAGCACTGCAATATTACAATCGTCAATCTGATAACCAAGATGGCTACTAAGTGGCATAGACAAGGTGAATACATTGGACAAGGAGAAGATTCACATCTCAGGCAGCATGCAGTGGAACAGCGTGAGATTTCATCCCCATCCCCCAAAAGGCATGCAACTTATAAATTATTTCCAACTTATGAATTATTTGTTTCTGGAATTTTTCATTTAACATTGTGGACCATGGTTGACCACAAGTAACTAAAACCATGGAAAATAAAACCCGGCATAAGGGAGAAATATGTATTTCACATATTATCATATTTTAGTGTCACAGTCACCTAAGAGGTAGCTTCAATTATTTTTTTCAGTTTTACAGCCAAAGAGACAGAATTAGAGAGGATTAAATGACTTGCCCGATGTCACATTGCCACTTTATGTCATTATAAAACAGGAGTGAAACCCAGATCTGTGTGATTCCACATCTAGTACTTATCACCTCTTTACTTGATATTTCATACCTTCTATGAATTCACTGTTGGACTCAAAGAGAGCCTAAGATCCACTAGTTATGGTGTGCATCTAATTTCAAGACTGTCAGGCTCTTAGATGGCCAAGCCCCAAACCCTTGCTGGAGGGCAAGTCGTCCTGCCCCATCAAGGAGCCAGCTGGCCTCAGTTATGGTTTAGAAGGCTGAGCAACTCTTGCTTGGATTTTCTTTCTCTCTATTTTTTTTCCATGTTGAGGTCAGTAGGTTAGACACCCTCTGCTTTGGAAATCTGTAAGGCACTTGAAAAGACAAAGCTTTTTATATCTGCAGGAAAGGAGATCCCTGTCACATTAAGGGAAACCATGAGTGCTGATCCACCCCACAGCCATCTGGGTCTTGCTTGCCTCCTCTAGCTCTCAGTTGTTCCTCCCCTGCTTCCTCAGCCATCCCCTAAATTCACACTTGGTTCAGGAGAAAGCCATGGTTTTACAAATAGCTTCATGGTCATTGCTTTGAATTACCACAATCCCTTGGGTAAACTATGAGATTACAAAATTTAACTTTAAAAGTAGTTACTTTATGGCCAGCCAAGTCATGATATTGCCATTTCATCTCACATCATGGTGACCTCATCCTCCACTGTGGGCCTGAGATGCTAATCAAGAAAGGCCTAGCCTTGGGGAGGTCCAGACAGTCAAGAGTCAGTGATGCCAACATCCGGAAAGCACAGTTTTGTCCTTCCTTCCTGGGATGGTGGGGAGGAAGAAGGAACTGAGGGAACTGAGGAAGCATATACTGCTGGACTCTGCTGCAGAGATTTTGAGTGGTAGTATGGCTATGCAAGCTTGTCTGGGTGGATTCTTTCTGCTCACTGCACAAACAAAACCATTCTACAGCATTGCAATAGAAAAAGAGTTTAATTGACATGAGGCAAGCCACACCCTGTGGGAGACAGAGTTATTACTCAAATCAATCTCCTTGAAGGCTCACAGGTTAAAGGTATTTTTCAAAGGGACTTATGGGGAAAGGGTGGGGGTGGCTAGGCAATGGATGCTTGCTGCTGATTTGGCTGGGGGAGTAGAATTATAGGGGTGTGAAAAATGATCCTCCTATGTGCTGAATAGATTATTGGTGGGGCCACAGGAGCAGCTGGCAGAGGATCCAGATGAAGCCTGGTGTCAAACATGCAAAAAAAACCTGAAGAGATATGTCAAAATGCCAATATTAGGTTCTACAATAGTGATGTCATTTGCAGGAGTAATTGGGGAAGTTGCTTATCTTGTGACCTTCAGAATAATGGCTGGCAATTGTTTATGTCTACACCTTAGCAGAAGTCAGGCTTCTAATCTCCTCCTAGCCTGGTGGTCTCGGATTAGTTTTACAAAGATGGTTGAGTTTTGGGAGAGGGCTATTATCAGTTAAACTAGAAGCTAAATATCTCTCAAAGTTAGCTTGGCAGCTTGAAGGTTAAAGGAAAGAGGGGCATTGACTAGATCAGATCTCCCCTCTACCATTATTTTCTCACTAATACAATTTTTGCAAAAGTGGTTTCAGCACTGTGATGATTTTCCAGTTCCATGCCCTGTCTAGGTCCATCTAACCCCCACTTAAAGGTTTGTTCTCCCATCTTACCAAACCCAGATTCTGGGATTCATCGTGCCCTGAATCAGTGAAAAATATATCTCTGTACCTCACTAGCTGAGGCTCAAGCAAGCGGCTTCTGGCTCTGCTCTGATCTCAAAATTGCAGTCCAGTAACTGGGCTCTTGTCCCTTCCCTTATGTACAGGTAGCTGCCTTGTACTCAATTCCTGTGACTAGGCTTCCGTTTTATTCCCTCAATATCTGAGGCCCTGTAGTTCCCTAGGTACTCAAATTATTCCAGCATGGGAAAGGGTGTGTGGGGAGAAGGAGGCTTCCTGGCCAATCCTTTCAATCCCTACCCAACCTGGGTCCTTTCCAGCAATTGGATTCCTTCAATTAAATTCACATATTTAAATTTGAAATGTTATCAGTTGGCTCCCTGGTAGGAAAGATGAACAAATAAGCATTCATCCACTTCTGCCTATTTTCTCTCCTGTCTCTTCCTTATTTTTGTTAGTCATACTAATATTTTTACTTTATCGGGATTTTTAACAAATTGGTAATGTACCCCTGCTACTTGCAGCTGGTCCTTCTTGATGCCAGATCCCTACCTAGACGCCTGTATACAGCCTGCTGCCAAACTCCCTGGATGCTGGCTCTGTCTCCCTGTAGGGGCACCTATCTCTTGCTTGCTGCCAGGCCTCATTGGTCCTGACTGTTGGGCCTAAAATCTACTCTTCCCTGGGCCTGTTGCTTAAACCTCCTCTTGCCACTGACTCTGTTCCCCTTGGGTGTGCCTTTCTCCATAGACTCTGCTCTAAGGAGGTTCTGGCACAACCATCCCCAGCTGCCAAGAGACACAATGGCACCCTTAGCCAACCCTGTTCCCATATTTAAATAATATGGAGAAAATTCTTTTTTTTTTCCAATTTTAACTGAGACAACATTAGAGTTTTTTGTTTTTGTTTTCTGTTTTTTTTTGTTTGGAGACAGTCTTGCTCTGTTGCCCAGACTGGAGTGCAGTGGCGCAATCTTGGCTCACTGCAACCTCCGCCTCCCGGGTTCAAGCAATTCTCCTGCCTCAGCCTCCCAAGTAGCTGGGACTACAGGTGCACGCCACCATGCCCGGCTAATTTTTGTATTTTTAGTACAGACAGGGTTTCACCATGTTGGCCAGGCTGATCTCGAACTCTTGATCTCAAGTGATCTGCCTGCTTTGGCCTCCCAAAGTGCTGGGATTACAGGTGTAAGCCACCGTGCCCGGCCAAAATTCGATTTTTTTGAAATGCACTTTTACCAATAAATTACAGACTAGGGGGAATAACCTGTACCCAAAACACAAAAATTTAATGGCTTACAAAATAAATCTGCATGTAATCACAGATTAGATTGGATGACGGTGTATAAGGCCATTTAGATATTTTCTTTCCTCTACTATTTCCCCCAACCCGATTTTATTTATTTATTTTTAGAGACAGAGTCTCACTCTGTTACCCAGACTGGAGTGCAGTGGTGTAATCATGGGTTACTGTAGCCTTGACCTCATGGGCTCAAGCAATCCTCCCACCTCAGCCTCTCAAGTATCTGAGACTACAGGCATGCACCATGACACCCAGCTAATTAAAAAAAAAAAATTGTAGAGACTAAGTCTTGTTATGTTGCTCAGACTGGTCTCATACTCCTGAGCCCAAGTGATCCTCCTGCCTCAGCCTCCTGAAATGCTGGGATTACAAGTGTTAGCCACCACACCCAGCCCCCAAATCCCTTTTTAAGGGTTATTTTGTTTTGTTTCAGGAAATGAGGGATTCAGTGCTGTCATAACCTCCTATTTTTTAAAAAAAAGAGGCCAAGCATGGTAGCTCATTCATACCTGTCATCTAACCACTTTGGGAGGCCAAGGTGGGAGGATTTCTTGAGCCCAGGAGTTCGAGGCCAGCCTGGGCAACATAGTGAGACCCCATTTCTATTCAAATGAAATTTTTAAAAAGACAGTAAATAAAAAATAATAATACAATTTCTTTTAAAATGACAGTGGACTGATAAGTAGCTAATAGTTCATGCCCAAGGGGAAAAAGACCCCATTTCAGCTTTCCATACCTCTTGCCATTGAGCAAGGCTTTAAGCATGTCACAATCCTTACAGCCTCCAGACCTTACTCATGTGCTTCTACCAGGTAGAATGCCACTCCCCCTTCACTCCATTTATCTGAACCATACTCATTCTTCAAAACTCCAATCTAGTATTATCTTCTCCAGGAAGCACACCATTCTCCTACTTCTCAACCACCTGCTGCTGTTAAAATCTACCCCACACAATTTAGCACTTAATTCAGTCAACTCTTAACTCCCAATGTTTAATGTACACTAGTTTAGACTCCACAATCAATCTCATCATAGGCATCCTTCTTGATCTCTTTCAGGGACACTTAGCAAAAGTCTGAGCCTGAAGTTAGGGCTCAGCAAAGACATACTGAAGATACTTGTTCTAGAAACAAAATCAGAGGCTTCCATTCTTTTAATATAAATGGTTAGAAAATGGAATGTTCAAACACAGCCATAAAAACAAACAAACAAACAAACAAACAAAAAACCCTTCAGCATCCTGGGGAGCAGCTACCAAAGACACAACAGGTATTCCCAGGTCATTGAACCAGAGAGTGTTAGAGCAGAAAGGAATCTCAATCATCTACTCCCAAATGTTTAAACGGGTGCATGAATACCCCTCGGAGTCCATGGCAGTGTGCCAAAGGGGTCCACAAAGCCACAGGATAAACAAGGCATGCTTTTCTGGAGTGTCAGTTTGAGTGTAAGAAAATTTTTAAATGTCTATATTAAAACAAATACAGCTATATCATGGAGGAGAACACAAACATTGCTCTCATTTTTAGGGTAAAACACAAGATCTCAAAGACACTTGGAACTTGCAATAGGCTACTTTGGGCTACCCCATCCACCCGTCTCCCTTACCCATGCCGGGATTTCATTTTCACTTTCGTCTGTCATTAGGATTATTTTAATGAAAAATAAATAAATAAAAGTTTGAGACAGACCGATGTAGTCCAACACCTTTTTTCACAATTAGGAAAACTGAGGCCCACAAGTGAGAAATAATTTGGCCAAAGCCATATACATCGAGTTCAGCGAGAGCTAGGACCACAATCCACCTCCGTCAGAATGTACATTTCTTCCCAGTGATTTGCTCAGGTGACTACTGACTACTAACTATACTTCCTTGCTAACTCTGTGCCACATCTTGTACCTTTCAGGATTTTTTTTCTTGCCAAGGGCTATACAACCTATCCTTAGGGAAACGTGTAGCACCAGGTGCCCTGAGAGCAGGCCAGACCCTTCCCTCTCTACAGCTTCAAATACAGTGAATAAAGATGCATGAAATGCATGTAACTGATGAGATTCATATCCCTCCCAGAAACAGGATGAAGGTCAATCATTTCAGGGTGAGCATGGCAAAAAGGGGATGAGGTCCTGCTAATCAGAGGCCATATCCAGAAAGCAAAGAGCTGATTTCAAGATCTTGCTTTTTCCCTTCGTTTGTGTAAGGCCACCTCAGCAAGGCTCCAAGGAATCTGCAGCCTCAATTTTTTTGGAGGTGTCCCTGCCTGGCTTTCCCTTCTTCTTCAGGCTAAGGGAATAAAATAACCACCTCAGGTAAAAACAGGAAGTGACTTTAAATTCAAAAGATCCCAGTTTCACTGTCATGTATATTCTTCAGGCAAATTAGCAGAGGTTGCCTATAGATTTGCATGCTTACATATACTTATTAATACCTTAAACCCACCCACGACTCTCACTGTTACACAGACATATGGAAATTCTTCTGCACACTGTCACAAATACAAACATAAGTACATATTTGTGTTGAGAAAACCAACATTATCATAGACTGTCTCTACCCACACTTTTCCTCCCCCAACACCCAGCCCCAGATATACACCATTGAGACCCACATTCACATCACATACATCAGGTTGAGCAGTGATCCCAGTTGCCAGGGTTAGAGTCACATTCCACAGTGTTCCATTCCTCCTAAAGAACTAACAGATCATTTCACAAAGATATCATCACCTGCCAACTAATGTCAAGTTACAGCCGGAATACATGGCACATTACCCACCCCCATTACAGGTAGGCTCACAGGAGAATGACATCAGAGACAAAAGAGATTTGTGGCTCAGTGTCACTGCAGGAGACTGACCAGACAGGTAAGATGGGGGGCTTGTCCCAGCCAAAGAGATTTCCTTTCCTCTCTGGGCCCTAGAACTGGGGATGGGAAAGTTGTCTGACTTTTTGCAGACTTCTCAAACTCTAGATACAGATCACCTAGGATGAAAAAATTAGAAAAGAAAAAAACTGCCCCTTTTTTTAACCTTTTTATTTTTTCTTTCCAATCTTTATTTTAGTTTCAGAGGGTACACGTGCAGGTTTGTTACATAGGCAAATTGCACATCATGGGGGTTTGGGGTACAGATTAGTTCATCACCCAGGTAATAAGCATAGTACTCGATAGGTAGTTTTTCAGTCCTCACCCTCCTCTCACCCTCCACCCTCAAGTAGGCCCTGGTAAGACTCCTCTTTTAACATGAATTTTTTTTTCCAGAAGATGATTGGGTCATGTTATGACCCAATCTTTTGAATAAGGCCCCAACTCCTAAAGAAAAATGTAGTGATCAACAGCATGGTCTCTGGAGCCAGACACCAGGTCTGAATTTCAGCCCCATCACATACTAGTTGTATGACCTTGAGCAAGTTATTTAACCTCTTTAGCTTTCAGTTTCACAGTCTGTTAAAAGTCGGGATAATAATAGCATCTTCCTCGTGGTGGTATGATGTGATTTAAATTTAAAGCTCTTAGAAAAGTGCCTGGCCTGGCCCGTAAGAAGCTCAATAAATGGAATTATACAAAGGAGTAATTTCCTGTTTTTCTCAGGCCTTTACGCCCTCACTACCTGCTTGCCCACCCACAGCTGACAATGTGGTCACCCTGTTTCTGAGTCATGCCTTCTAGAGTCCAGAAAGAACAAGACTGGCCCAATATCACACAGAAAGATTAATAGGATTGGAATTGATTGCTTTGGGGTGACTCAGCAGGCCAGTAGCCAGTGTTCTTATCTACTTCATCTCCTCCTTAGGAAAAAATGAGCATAGTTGGAGGAAACCTTGGGAGGAAATATGGCTGGGGCCAGGCAGGATGTAAATAATATTAAGAACAATAACAACTTAATATGTGCCAGGCACAGCTTTAAGTACATTCTGCGTGTTTTATTCAAACCTCACAGCAACCTTATGAATTGATGACTACCATTATCACCTGCATCATACCGAAGAGAAAACAGGCTCCAACACCTAGAATGGCTTAAAGCTGGGGTTATGAACCCAGGCAGTCTGACACCAGAGACGGAGTGATCAACCACTACACTATACTGCTGTCCAAATAAACCAAAGAAAACAGAAGGATAGATGAGGCAGGAACAAAGGACAATGGAGCGATACAAGTTCTTTTTGAAGTAAATTGATTGAAGCAATCTAGTGTTTTGGCTAAGCACTTATTTGAGACCAAGGGTTAAAAACTAACTGGGTTTAAGGCTTACCTCTGCTACTAGTTATTGATTTTCTTTGGGCCTTAGCTTCCTCATCTGTAAAATGGGAAGAAAACTAACAAGTATTTCATAGGCCAGGTGTCATAGTTCACATCTGTAATCCCAGCACTTTGGGAGGCCAAGGCAGGAGGATTGCTTGAGGCCAAGAGTTTGAGACCCGCCTGGGCAACACAGTGAGACCTCATCTCTACAAAAAAAAAAAAAAAAAAAAAATTCTTAATTAGCCGGGAGTGGTGGTACATGCTTGTAGTCCTAGCTACTCAGGAGGGTGAGGTCAGAGGATCTCTGGAGACCAGGAGTTCAAGGCTATACAGGGTGCTATGACTGTGCAACAGCACTCTAGCCTGATTGTCAGAGTGAGATCCTATCTCTAAAAAAGTACATAAATAAAAATAAAATTGAAAACTAACTAGCATTTCTTAGAGTTGTGATAAGGTTTACAGAAGATAATGCACATTACATGCCAAGGGCAGTGCTTAACACACCTACGTAAGTACTCAGTAAGAGCAACTAATGTCATTGGCTGTGCCACCTTCAGGATTTGCCTAGCTATGCAGCTCCCCCTGCCCCTTCCCAGGGAAAAGCATTTAGGAAGGAAAAAAATTTGTAAATTGTCCAGAAAATGAAGAACTGAGCAGAGTAACAGTTCTAGACATCCTTTCCCACCTCTCAGGAGTATGTGTGGGCATGGGGTTGGGGGTGGTTAGTGAGCACCAGCATTATTAGCATCACCTTCTCCTTCCTCAAGGAACAGAGCCTGCCAGATTATCCCCCAGCCTTTGGTTGCTTATAGCCTGAGTCAGAACTTTTTTTTTTTCCCTTCAGTTTTGTTTTTCCATGTCCTTTTCACATCAACCCTGTGAGGTACTGGGAAACAAGGAAGTAATCTCAAGTGTGTTAAGTGTCTTCCATGTGGTGGACACAATGCTGCCACTTTCCATCAGTGCCCAATACCTCACAATATTACTGGGAAGGGGTGCACTTCTCCTCACTTTATAAATGATACCCTGAATCCAGGGAAGGCTTGCTGTCTTCTTTAATGTACATTTTCCTCTCATCCCATATATTCAGTACTACTCTGGCCTGAGGTTGCATCCTGCTGAGGATTTTCTGTAAACTGAACTACAGTATTCTAACATTTCACTGTCCTCAACACACCAGTCTTTGCATAATCCCAAATCCCATGAGTTGAGAGTAATTTGCCACCAGTGGAGCTGAGATCAACTTATGACTCTGCTACTTACTCGCTATAGGATTCTGTACTAGTCACTTAACCTCTCCCTCTATTTCCTCATTTCTAATACGGGGATAATGACACCTACTCCATGAGGTTGTGAAAATAAAATAACTTTCTTCAAAGTGCTCTGTCAACTAGAGATGCTTGACATAGAAATATTATTTAAAACAGAACCATCAGAGAGCTTAATCTCAAAGAAGCCCCAGATGGGCAATGGAATGCTTGTATCTCTGACTTTCTATCAAGTAGGGCACCAGATCTGCCAACTATAGTTGGTGACTTTGGGAATGTTGGGGGACAGAGAATGCAGGAATACCCTGAAGTGACTGTTAAGTAAGTGATCTTTGCCATAATCAGTGTGTAATTTATATCATCATGGAGATATCTGAATCCTTTATATAACATTTTTCTGAAAGCAGTATCATCTATACTATTTCACGTGCCACTCAATACTTATTTGAGGTATTGGGCACTGTTGGAAAGTGTCCAGCATTGTGTCCACCACATGGAAGAAACTTAACATATTTGAGATTAAAATAAAACTGTTTCACTTCCTTTGTTTCTACTTTCCCTTTCCCACAAGTGCTCCATCTGAATTTGCAAAATCCTTCCCATCTTCCCTTCTAGGCCCATCCATTACAAAGGACACCTTAGTCCAGAACCTGGCCCTAAACCTCCAGATCAGTCTTTCTGAATCCACACAGCACTGTGCACCTGATACTGTCTTGTACTGCAGTCATTTATATACTTGTCTCAACCTCTGCCCTTCCTTCCCCACCTTCCCATTCAATTCACAAACTCTTTGAAGGGAAGAAGGAAGAAAGACTGATTCCTTTGTATTTCACCAACCTAATAGTTGTTTTATGTCAGTCTCATTTTATAAAGTTTCTAATTATGGAAATTTGTATATATAATTTCATATATATAAAGTATAAACACCAATATACCCCTCACCCAGCTTAACAGTTAGCGACACAAGGACAATAATCGCATCTATACCTCCACTCCTTCTGCCTTCTTACTTTGAATAACATAATAGCAAATCCCAGACAGCGTATGATTTCATCCATAAATACTTCAATATGAACGACATTTGCTGCACTTCTATGTCCCCTACAATTGGAAGATGACTTGCATTTATGTTCCCTGCTACTGGGTGCACCTCAGATTATTGCTGAGTGTGCCTATTATGTACCATATTTTGGCTTCAGAGGTTCTGTCTGAGCTGCAGAGGCACACCAGTACCAAGCCAAAATATTCTCAACCAATAATTGCTACGGTTCCAGGGAATGAGCTCAGGGTGCACGTGGGAGCCCAGGAGCAGGGCCCTGAATCGCACTAATTGAAAGGAACCGGGTTTTCTCAGCTCATGGTGACCCTGAGTTCAAAGTCACCACGAGACTAGGGGTCTCCAGCAGGAGGCGCTGCAAAGAGACGGGGTGGCGTGGGGCTCCCTGGGTCCAGCTTCTCCTGAGGGAGCCTGGAAAGGCGGCCATCGCCAGCTGCGGGTGCAAACCAAGTAACAACTCCGTTTAATAGGTGAGTGGGACGCCAAGTGCCAGGGCCCAAGAGGAGCCTCAGGATTCAGGTTCCGGGCAGAGGTGCAGGGGTGCAGGGCAGGTCTGGCACCTGCTCCCCAGGACTTCTGGACGCTGCGCGTTGACCTGGTTGCCACAGGTTCCTGTCCCAACTGCTGCTCTTCCTGATAGAATATATCTCGGAGCAAGGCACTGGACAGAACGAGGAAACACCTGTTTCCAACAAGAAACGAGGTAGGGGGGAAGCCCCCACCAGGCTTCCAATGGCCTCTCATTGAGCTTGCTCTCGAGAGCCTTGTAAAAGCGCGCCCAGAAAGCCAGCGGAGATCATTTTTCAAAAAGATCGCTTTCTATTTCTTACTCCCTCCTCCTTTTCCTAAGCCTAAGCTGTAACGTCTCTTTCTTTAAAAACAAAACAAAACAAAAAAAGTCGTCTTTCCTCCAAGGGGTTTCCCGCTCCTCTCAGACCCTCGTCTTGGTGTCTACAAGGACCACCACCCCCAACCCCAAATTTTGCAACTGCATTGGCTTCCGGGTTTTTCATTTCCTCAGTATCCCGCTAACCTATACAGGTGGGAATTAGGACTTGGGGGCCGTGGAACAAAGAAACCAGAGATTCCCTGTCCCGGGTCAGACGCCCCTTCCGCAGCCTCCGACCAACTGAGGAACAAGAGGAAATCAGGAGCATGTGAACCCCCCAACTCCGGTCTCACGGCACTTTCCAAAGGCTGGCATAGCAACCCGTGGACGCGTGGGAGGTGGGGACAGCCCCCGGGCAGCAGACAGACAGACCCCCACGGAACAGGCCTTGAGTGGCCGTGCGCGCCAGCGGCCTCCACGCACTGGGTTCTGTTATTTCATCAGCAGTTTCAGAAGAACCTGCCAAAAGCAGTTATGCCTCACTGCAATGTGTAGCTTTTTCCTGCCATTTTTTCATAATAAAAGAGGGAGTGAAGCTCGCTCGCTCTCTCCCTCCACCCCCCTCTCCCAAAAAGAGCCAAATGGATGCAAGAAGGAAAAAAAAACCCACACACCAATCTCCGAGGGGATGCCAATGAGGTGTGGCTTGTATTTAAATATCCAATATGTCAATGTAAGGGGAGTGGGTATGTATATAAAGTGCCGTTTGCATCTGATAGCTCGACGAAGCCAGCTATGAGAGGCCGGAGGAGATGGATGCGGAGGGGAAAAGGCACTTTGACTGAGAGCAAGGTCAGGAGCGCGCTGCCCCACGCTCCCCGCCGCTGAGAAGTTCCTTGGACGCGAACAGACGTCGACTGCAGCTCAGCAGAGCGCGGAGAGAGCGAGCTAGCCAGGGAGCGCCGCCGAACCGCCCGCGCCCGCCGCGGGGAGAGGCAGTTCGCGCCCCGTGGCCCCGGCTCGGACCGCGCGCGCCCAGCACAACCCGCGCCGCAATCGGCCCAGCCATGGCAGAGGTGGGGGGCGTCTTGGCCTCCTTGGACTGGGATCTACACGGCTTCTCCTCGTCTCTGGGGAACGTGCCCTTAGCTGACTCGCCAGGTTTCCTGAATGAGCGCCTGGGCCAGATCGAGGGGAAGCTGCAGCGTGGCTCACCCACAGACTTCGCCCACCTGAAAGGGATCCTGCGGCGCCGCCAGCTCTACTGCCGCACCGGCTTCCACCTGGAGATCTTCCCCAACGGCACTGTGCACGGCACCCGCCTCGACCACAGCCGCTTTGGTGAGGACGCGGTCGGGGGGACGGGAGGCGGGCGGACGGTGCGCGAGGGAGCCGACAGCTCCGAGCTCCGGCGTAGGGCCCGCGGACCGCCCACCGGCTTGGTGTCGTCCGGGCCAGTCGAGGCAAGACACGACGGCGCGGGCGTGGGCCGCTCGACATCAGGGGGCCCTGCACCCTCGGACACTCTGGAGGGGGCGGGGGCACCTTACGGTGAGGCCTCTCCTTTCGCTGCTCCACCATCACTCCCCGGGGAGCAAGGGGCTTGTTCTGGGAGTTGGACTCTAAGGCTTGGATGAAAGCAGGTGGAGCTGAGACAGGGGTGGGAGCTCTTGCCTTGGAGGCCGGGACCGTGGCTGCTGCGCGGGCCGAGCTTCGAGGGCAGCAGGGCTGTGGCAGCTGATTTCCTGGAACCGGATCCTGCATGGGCCATGGGCATATAAGGCGGTCGGCCCGCACTCAAATCGCTTTTGGCCCGTGGGTACCGGCCAGCTGTGGCATCTGCCTGCCTCAGGGTCGCTCTGTCCAGGGTGGGAGCCAATCCAGACAGCCTGGCACGAATTGGGAATCTAGGAAAACCTTGCGGTGTCCACCGCGTAAGGGCACAAGTTCTGGGGCAGCTTTTGCCGGAAACTACCTCTGGACTCCTTGCCTCAGTGAGGAAACCGTCCTGGGCCCACTCCCAGTCCCAGAAACAGTTCTTTCTTGGGCCCAAAACAAACGTTGAACCTCCACCCAGGATTGTCTCTGCCTGCCTGCCACTATACAGACTGTTCAACACAGCTGCCTGTCTCACATATAGAACTAATTACACAATTAATATAAGCCTTGATCTATGACGAAGATCATTAGGTTTCTAAGCAGATGTGTTCACTCCTCAGTAATTTGCCATTTTTATTTTCAATTTCCAAATCTCTACTAAGTCATCATGGGAGTTCTGTGACAGCTATCTTTGCCCCTCCCCATCTTCCAATGTCCTCTGCTTCCTCCCAAAGATCCTATAATCCAAGAAGGACACCTTTTCCCCCAAGCCAGTAAGATATTCTGCCTACAATCAAACATGACACCCTTCCCTTCATTCTCCCACCCTCCTTCTTCCCAACATCCCTCTGCTACCCCCTCAAACCTCTCCATCCTCCTATTCTCCATGCCTTGCTAGAGCTGCATCTGGAGTGCACAGCAAAAAGGGGGACATAGGGGCCAGTTGCTGGGTAAGGCCAAGCCTAGCAAACAGCTTAGGGGCAGAGTTGGTCTTCCTTGCTGGGAACAGGCAGGAATCCTAATGAGGTCTATGGCATCTTGGAAAAATGCACTCAAACAGAGCTAGAGTAGCGTAGGTTGGGAGGGGTAATGGAGGGGTGCAGGTGTCTGTATAAACTTGCAGCAGGTCCTCAAAAGGGTGATAAGGTGAAGTGGGAGGAGACAGAGTGTTAACTTGGCTCCTTTCCCTTTCGTTGCTTGTGATTTTGCAGTCCCCTTTTGTTCCTCTTCATAGGGAATGGGACTCCCACCCTGGCCTCAAAGGCTTCTTGAAATGGCCTAAAGATACCAGGGTAACTCACTGCTGATACATAACCAAAGAAAGTCATGAAATGATGGAGAAATGTGGGGTGGGGGCAGCTAAGGTAGAGAAATTATGAGCACACCTCCCAGTAGCTCCAAGTATTTTTCTGATTGTGTGCCTAAGCTGAGCCCAGTAACCTACAAGGTCAACATAAATCAGTAATGGGCTCTTGGGATAAGTGGTCTTTAATTACCTCCCTAAAGACACATCTTGATTTCTTTTCATCTCCCAGGTCTGCTAAGGGTGTTAAGTTTAGGGAGAAATCACAGGAAATAAGATTGGCAGGAGGAAGGGACATTTTCATTGCTGCTTAACTAACTGCTTCATTTTTGGTTTTGCCTTAAAAAAAGAAAAAACGCTACCCAAAAGCACCTCTGCATCACCTTTTCCCTTTCCTCCTTCCCTAACTTCCTGGCAGTTTCCTGCACTTCCTGTAAAGAAAATGATAACTGGTCAAAGCTGTCTCTTTGTAACCTCCCCTGCCAACTTAAAACACATACTCTTTCTCAGTTTAGCTTTTGGCACAGAAAGAGGTGGCGTTCGAGTTTGCTAACTCTCTCCTCCCTCCACATTTGAGTTAATCAGCCAGGGTATTCAATAAATTGAAACTTTAACATTCCATAAGTGCTTTAGCAGTCAACATTCCAGCAGGGTAAAGTAGGCCAGACTTAAGATATAAAATATTATAGATTTCTGCTAGGGGGGAGGAGGTAGTCTCCAAAAGCCATGTGAAGTAAATAGCTATTTGTTGTAATTGGAGAGCAGGGCCCCCAAGGATTACCCTGGAATCCATGTGTTCAGAACAAGTCAGGCTAAGCCCAAGAGCAGTCTCGACTCCAAATAATAACCTGTTGGCACAGCATATGCTCTCCGCTCTCCATCTGCAATCAGTAGCCAGGAGTATTTCCATCCCCGCCTGGCTGGTAGCATTTATATGAAGTTCACAAGGATCCTGACATTCCGAGGGGCACCTGTGGACTGGCAGAGCAGAGCTTGGGAGCCAAACTGAAAGAGAGTCCTCCCACCAGGTGGGACGGAGTAGGCTCATGCAGCTGCTTCGGTCCTTGAGTGATCTGGTTCTCGTTTGGCGAGATGCCAAAGCAGCACTGTCTCGGCCCCAAAGGTCTGAAAGGATGGCTGAAGGAGTTCAGGCAAGTTTTGGAACTAGATTAAACGACACATTAGACAGTCATCTACCTAGGTTCTGAAGCAGTGGGGCTTCAGAACAGATCAGTTTTGACTGAGAGCATGGGGAGAGAGGTATAAGAAGAGAAGAGTCTGGAAATTGTCAAGAAAAGGGCAGAGCCTGATGTGGGTGGGTCAAGATGAGGCAGAGGAGAGAGAGATCCTGGGCCTTGAAGGGGTAAGAGTACTGAGGACAAACTTTGTCTACTTAATACTTCACCTCAACACTTTGCTGTTAACACCCCTGTCCAGCTGTAGCTGGGAAAATATGAAAATGGCTTATTTTCTCTCCCCCTTCATGTTGGCTGGGATTCAGGAGAAGGTTTAGGAATATCTCTTCCATCATCATGTGCCACTGGGTTCCCACAGTTTGAATCCAGCTAATAGGAAAGTTGGCGAGGGAAAATGATGGCCAAAGACAGCTGGACAGGGATAATTCCAGCTGTCGGAGACCCCTGTTACTGGACACAACCCAAGTGACTTCCTGTATGATCTGTCCTTTGGCATCAGGGTTAACAGAGAGTTGGAGAAAAACTGTAGTGACTCAAATGGCCACACCTCTTGGGTTTCATGATTTGTTCTCATACTATGTCTTGGGCAGTGAGATCACAAGCTGCGCTCTGCTACTTAATGGGCTCAGGGTTGTCAGAGACATGAGATACTTACAGAATGAGGGAACTAACTCTTGAAGCTCAGGAGTAACCTGCCTGAGCAAAGCAAAGAACTAAAGGCTCTCACATGTTAGTGTCCCTCAGAGTTTAGGACCCAGAACTGAATCATGACCTGATTTCTAGTTTCCTCTCCATACTGGGCACTCTCCTTTGAACATGCTCTGTTTTTCCATTTCCTTTTCTAAGCACAGTAAAACTAAACACACTACTCTCAGTGTGGTCTAACCATGACAGAGCAGAGTGGAACAATCCCTCCTCCCTTTTGCTAGTTACTAGACATGTATCAGTGAAGCCTTAGACCATACTAGCTTTCTTTCTGTTTTTTTCCACTAGCTTTCTAATTTTTAATTTTATATGACCAATTTTACATTAGCTTTTTAATAAGCCCGCTAATTACCCATCACACTGAGTTTGCCTTGTTCAATCAAGTCTCTTAGCCATTGTTGTGTTTTACTAAGCCACATCTCCCCATTTCAGAGATAGATAGACTTGCATGTAATTAATACGCACAGCAACACAAAATAACAGTACACATTTTCAAGAAAGTATACATGGTTGCCTGAAGTGGAGAGGCATGTATGAAGCAGGTATGAAGAGAAAAAGAAAGAAAGAAATAGATAACTATAACGCCTTGCACAGACCAAGTATGTTAATAGGCCATGAACTAAGTAGTACAGTTAACTCAACTGTCTGCACTTGAGGGTCACACTCCACCAATAAAACCCCAAACACAAAACACTTTGGGAAATTTGGGGGACCAAAGTGCAGGAGTTCACATTGATTCTAATTAAGCATAGTTTGTTGGAGCACACCCATTTTTCCATCCTCTTGAAATCTCTTTGGATATTGCTTGTGTCATCCCTCTCAGCTGTATGTCTTCTAGAACTAAGATAAGCAGTCCTCATATGTTCTCTTACAAGTCATTTATTGAAATATCAAAAAGAGCAGAACCGAACACAAAACCTGGTGCAGTGCAGCTAAAGATTTGGGTGCATTAAATCAATGTCTGATTAACCCCTACTTGGCACTGGGTATTTTCTCTTCCCCTCCTACCATCTTGTCTCAGTCTCATACCCAAGACTCTTTTCTTTGCACGGTGAGATTTAATAACAACCAGACTGAGAATGAATCTTGGACGATTTCAATGTGAGAGGCCAAAGGCCAAACTATGAGTGTTCTATAGAATTGCAGCAGAAGAACCTTACCTCCTTCCAATAGATCTGGGTGGTTTGTGGAAGCACATGCCCCCAAAGCTGCCACACCTGAACAGCAGCCCACCAGCTTGAGTCACTGGGGTTCCTCAGGAGACTTCCCAGTAGAGTTTTTAACTTGATTTTAAAATTAGCCACTTAACACTCTTGATCTTGGGAAATCAGTTCTACTCCCTATGTAGATTACGTAGATTATTATTGCCCTTAAGAATTGCATTTTTGGGCCAGGCATAGTGGTGCACACTTGTAATCCCAACACTTTGGGAGGCCGAGCTGTGCAGGTTGCTTGAGCCCCGGAGTTTGAGACCAGCCTTAGCAACATGGTGAAACCCTGTCTCTAAAAAATAAAAAATTAGCTGGGTATGGTGATGTGTGCATGTAGTCCCAGCTACTAGGGAGGCTGAGGTGGGAGGACCACCTGAGCCTGGGGAGTTTGAGGCTGCAGTGAGCCATGATCACACCACTGCATTCCAACCTGGGTGACAAAGCGAGATCCTGTCTAAAAAAAAAAAAAATTGCGATTTGGGATAAGAAAGACAACTAGATATGAGCTCATTTCAGACCTTTGGATGACTTAAACAATCAAGTTTTTTTAGTCTGTATGTTGAGAAATGTGGTTAGAGACAGGAATATCAAAGAGGAATCTAGTTGACTACTATGTCTGTATCTAGATAATAGACATACTATCTTGGGACAAAATTGTAGTCTTCAGTATCTCCAGGATTTCAGTTCTGGGTCCTTTTTCCCACTTAGGACTGCTGCTGGGTAAATGAAAGCATTTTCAAATCATCACCTCTAACATTGTCAGCTAGAAGGACATTTCTGGATTTCTTCTCTTTGGCCTTAAAAAGTTGCAACATCTCAAATCAGTATTGAGACCAATATCACCTGCCAACTCTTTGCTGTGGATAAACTTAAAATTCTCAAGAGAGGAGAGAATGATAGGCTTGTCAACTTGGGGCTGTACTGAGAACACTTTTTAGGAGAAAGCTCTCATGTGGCCAAGTTTTGCCTCCTGCCATAAGCAGGGGGAACAAACAGTGAGTGGCCTGTGTGGCCTTTGTTAGAGTCAGCTACAGGCAGTTGACAGCCTCATGTGGCTTTAAGGACATGGGGGCTGACAGGGTGCAAAACAAGTTCAGCCTAGAGGACAGGAAGGTAATGTTGTGTGTTCTAAGGAAGACCAAGGTGACTGGGAAAGATACAGAAACCTGGCCTCATTCTTGCATTTAGAAAACTGACTTCCTATTTCTTGAATTTGACAGCAATGGCACCTTGCAATTATGGAGCTTTTGTAGCCAAAGCCTCCTTCTCATGGTCTCTTCTTCATAATATGCCTAAGAGTGTTGAGTAGAAGCAGAGACGATTTCCCCCATTTTACATATGGAAAAACTGAGGCCCAAAGAGACTAAGTATTCTTCTCTGAGGTTCCATTCTTGCCGCAAAAGATGGTTCCGTCAGGTACTTTATCAAAGGCACACAGGGCTGGCCTCCAGTTGGGGACAAATGACTGGTATCTCATGTTACCTGAACAGCTTTCTCTTAGTCTGATGTCAGTAACAGGAATTGTGCTCACTTTTTGCCCTAGGAATCCTGGAGTTTATCAGCCTGGCTGTGGGGCTGATCAGCATCCGGGGAGTAGACTCTGGCCTGTACCTAGGAATGAATGAGCGAGGAGAACTCTATGGGTCGGTAAGTTAAAGGTTTTTTTTTTTTTCATCGGAGGTTATTACAACCAGTGCTTGGACAATGTAAAGCAAAAGTTTAAAAATATTTATTTAGCACTTGAAAGCACTTTTTTAGCTGTAAAGGAGTAGTGTCTTCTAGTTACTTCTTGGCTGCCCAGGGTCTTGCTACATAATACCTTCACTCATTTTGGCCTCTACCAAAACAAAAGCTTTTTGTTTATTTTTTGTTTTTTTGTTTTGAGATGAAGTCTCACTCTGTTGCCTAGACTGGAGTGCAGTGGCGCATTCTCGGCTCACTGCAGCCTCCATAGGTTCAAGTGATTCTCTTGCCTCAATCTCCCAAGTAGCTGGAACTACAGGCATGCAACACCATGCCCAGCTAATTTTTTGTATTTTTAGTAGAGACCGGCTTTCACCATGTTGGCCAGGCTGGCCTCGAACTCCTGACCTGCCTCGGCCTCCAGACTAGGTGATCTGCCTGCCTCGGCCTCCCAAAGTGCTGGGATTACAGGCATGATCCACCGCATCTGGCCCCAAAACATAAACTTTTATTTTTTTCTCTTTCTTTTTTCTGATCATCATAAAGTCTGCAAACAGAAGGAAAAAACAGTTTCTATTTAAATACATACAATTTTTTTTTTTTTTTGAGATGGAGTCTGGCTCTGTCATCCAGGCTGGAGTGCAATGGCATGATCTCAGCTCACTGCAACCTCTGCCTCCCGGGTTCAAGCAATTCTCCTGCCTCAGCCTTCAGACTAGCTGAGACTACAGGCGCCTGCCACCACACCTGGCTAACTTTTGCATTTTTAGTAGAGACAGGGTTTTACCATATTGGCCAGGCTGGTCTCGAACTCTTGACCTTGTGATCCACTCACCTTGGCCTCCCAAAATGCTGGGATTACAGGCGTGAGCCACCACGCCCGTCAGGCTTTTCTATGATACATTTGCTTTTGCCTTTTTCATTAGAAGGCCAGCTAGTCTGATGATAATGGTAATCTGTGCTGGTTTGGCAGTACATGGTTGGAGTTTGGGGCATTAACCCTCCAGAGGAATACATCTGAATTTGAGTGTATACCCAGAGGAGTAGCAGACTAGCAGGCACAAAAATTAGGCAGTGGAAGAGCTGGCTTTCAAATTGAGGATTCTGAGGTTCACAAAACAGCCCCTAATTTCCAGACTGCTTCAGCTGAGTCCCAAAGGCCAAATGAAATAAACAAATGAAGAATGAGGGTTCCAGGGTCTAGTGACAGCCTTAAGCTCTCAGCTAGGACTAGGCTAGCTGCAGTACATTTTCTGTATCCTGGAAGCTAGCCTAGCACTGGGGAATGGTGAGTGATTTGCTGACCTTAACCCTTCCAGGGGATCCCAACTCCTGGCTCTGGCTTTTGAGTCACATAGCATACTTTCTGGCTGCCTGCACCCCATGAAATCAGAACACATTTTTCCATGACATCTAAGAGATAGGCCTGTCCCCAGCACTCAGTATCGGCAACCCCAGCAAGTAGTATGGCGGTTGGATCAAGTGTGAGAAGGGACAGAGGCAAGAGACCCAGGAACTGCCAGCCTGAAGTAGCCAGATTGGAAGAGCTTTTCAAGGAGATCTTTTCTGAGCTTTCCAACTGACAGGCCTGAGACCCTTCATTAGGAGAGATCACAGCTCACCTCCCATGGAGCTTTATATAGATTCGAGGCCTCTGCCTGTCAGTTGACATGGTTTACTGTAATCTCAATGGATTTGAACATCATTAGCTATAAGTAGGGAGAAAGCTCAGTGGGTGTCAGCAGGGCATTGGGAGGCCATAGCAGCAATTCTCAGGCTCAAAAAGCCAGGTGACGCCATCTCCTCCAATCTCCTCCCTTCAGGAAAGATTTCAATTAAAACATTTTTGTGTAGCCCATGAAAGAGAATGAAGGAGATACAGACAAGAGTGTTTTGTCCTATTTGGAAGAAAGATACCTTCAGTAATACAGAGAAATAGAACTGGAATTTTCTAGCATCAATGTGCTATTGCTATTTCAGGGTTTCTCCACTAGCAAGCTGGGATAGGATAAATAGTCATATCATGGGTTCTGCTTTATTTTCTCACCCTCACAGAAGAAGCTCACACGTGAATGTGTTTTCCGGGAACAGTTTGAAGAAAACTGGTACAACACCTATGCCTCAACCTTGTACAAACATTCGGACTCGGAGAGACAGTATTACGTGGCCCTGAATAAAGACGGCTCACCCCGGGAGGGATACAGGACTAAACGACACCAGAAATTCACTCACTTTTTACCCAGGCCTGTAGATCCTTCTAAGTTGCCCTCCATGTCCAGAGACCTCTTTCAGTATAGGTAATGAACCTCTTGTGTGCCCTCTGTGACCCATGTACTCTGGGGCCATGGTTGTCTCTGCAAGCACTATACTCATAGCTTTTCAATCCTTCCTTCCTATCATTTTAGATAACAGAAAAGCACTTACTGTTGAACTCAACCCAGCTGTTCCCTTGTTGTTCAAAGTGTATATCAAGGTTGGGTTATTTTGGGGAGGGATGGGGGGGCTGGGCTCGAGGGAATCTTGTATATACTTTTTTCTTTACTCATGTTCTTTCCCCTGAGGTAGCATAACAAAGAATGGGAGCCCTTGCCAAGGGCCAGGGGTGTCTTATCCCACAATTTACTCAAATACCTTGACAATAGGTATAAATGAAAGACCAAGGAATCTGTCACAGATGCTACCTACAGAGTTTTGGAAAAGTCTCTTTAAGAAAATCCTTGAGGCTACGGCCTTGCTGCAAGCCTTCCCTGCATTGGCTATGCAGATTTCTCATCTGTCCTGACATGCAGTTTTCCTGCCATTGGAAGTGGGAGATGGGGTAGGTTGTAAGAAAATGATATTAAAATGTAAGCATGGATACTGTGCATAAGGACAAATTATTTATAAAATGTATATGCTATTTATTTTATATATTTATTTATTTCAAAATAATTTTATTTTTAATGAGAGATGCTATGGCTGGATTTTCATCAGAAAGAATAAGGTCCTACTGAAACAGGATAAAATGAGTTATTAAAGGCTTTTACTGGCAATAAAATTTGTCTTTATATTGTAAGACTCTGTCTAATTCTATTGATTTGTACATTTAATAGGATTAGAAGGTTGGCCAGCTTCTTTCTCTCAAACTCATTAGAATTTTCTGATGTTGGCATCACACTGCCTATGCCAGATGTCTCCATCAGCCATTATGTATGTTAGCATTATCTAGAGGCCTTATGTGAAGTCCTAGTGGTCCTTTCCAGTTCTATGACTTTAAACTTACAGGTGAATCAAAGCTTCAGGAAGGCCTAGACCAACAGCTATTAGTGAAGCTCCCATTTGTGCTTAGGACTATGCATAGAGAAACTCTCCTTTGGGACTTGGTTAGGGTCCAAAGTCCTAAAGTCAAAACACTAATTGGGGGTTTCTTACTTCAGATATGAAGATGAAGGGATTCAAAATAAACATGAATCAGCCGATGCAGTGGCTCACACCTGTATTCCAAGCACTTTGGGAGGCCAAGGCGGGTGGATCACTTGAGGCCAGGAGTTCAAGACCAGCCTGGCCAACATGGTGAAACCCCGTCTCTACTAAAAATACAAAAATTAGCCAGGCATGGTGGCAGGTGCCTGTAATCCCAGCTACTCGGGAGGCTGAGGCAGGAGAATCACTAGAACCTGGGAGGCGGAGGTTGCAGTGAGCCGAGACCATGCCTTTGCACTCTAGCCTGGGCGACAGAGCAATTTTATCTTCAAAAAATAAATAATAAAATAAATAAATAAACATGAACCAACAGAGACTGATTTTTTTGACCCAGTCAACTTCCATTCTGCAGATTTCCCCTTTCTCTTTACCCCTATTCTTACTTCCTGCCAGTGCTTCTCCTAGGGAATTTTGGAAGCTGTAAATACATTCGTCTACTGCAGTAGTGCTTAGTGTATTCTATATGGTCTCTTGACCAGCAGCATCACCTGGAAACTTGTTGGAGATGCAAATTATCAGAAATTCTGGGGGCAAGGCCCAGCAGTCTACATGTTAACAACCCTTGCAGGGAGATTGTTGTGTATACTAGAGTTTGGGAATTACTGCCCTAAAGGAATGTTTTTTTAAAAAATTATTTTTGCATCTGAATGGTTTATAAATAAAGTTTTAGGGTAACTTTAGTCCAGAAAACAAAAGTAGAGTGGCTCTAGTTGAAGTAGGGATGGCATTTCTCAGAGCTCCCTCTTCCCCAGAGCAGCCCCTGAGGTATCCTGGTTAAAAATCCCTAGCCTTGCTGCTCTGCCTATGGAGTAACCATTCTTTATTCCTTTACCTTTCTAATAAACTTGCTTTCACTTAAAAAAAAATTTCTAGTCTCTTTACTGATATTTACCAAGGTAGGAGAATATGGCTATTTGCATTTTTATACTGAGTGTTGTCAGGAGACAGCAACCAAAGGGATAAAAGCCCCACTGAGTACACAGGCACTATGAAGGCCTGGTGGGAGAGGTTTTTGGGTTTAAGATGGTTTTTCCTAGTGCTCCTGAATCATATCATGTAAGCATCCACCATTTTTCTAATTGTATGGGTGAAACAAATAGCTTAGGTATCAGCCAACTTAAAAAACAAAGCCCAAAGGTCTATAAAGCTCACCCAAATCTGAGTACCAAACAGAGAAGCTGCACATACATGAAATAGCAAATAAGACTGTATAATAAAAAGTGCTAAATTGTGTGGCTTGTGTGATCATAGACTGGAATGCTCATCAGTGGAACTACTAAGGTGGAGCTCTGAGTGGCCTAGTGTGATTAGGGTGAGTTTCATGAAAGAGGCAATACCTGCTGTGAAGAACAAACAAGATTTGATGAGGAAAAGAGGTTGGGTGATCATGATGTTCCTGTTGGGCTCTAGGGAAGAGACGCCACCTTTAGTGGTCTCTGGCAGAAGAGTAAAACTCAGCTATGTGACATTTTGTTAAATCACTTTTTTTTTTTTGAGACACAGTTGCTCTCTGTCGCCCAGGCTGGAGTGCAGTGGCACAATCTCAGCTCACTGCAACCTCCACCTCCCAGGTTCAAGCAATTCTCCTGCCTCAGCCTCCCCACTAGCTGGGATTAGAGGTGTGCGCCACCACACCCAGCTAATTTTTGTTTTGTTGATAGAGACGGGTTTCACCATGTTGACCAGGCTGGTCTCGAACTCCTGACCTCAGCCTCCCATAGTATCGGGATTACAGGTGTGAGCAACCGCACCAGCCTAAATCACAGTTTTAATAGGAAGCATGCCTTTATTTTAAAACAAATTGTACTTATCTATGTAGAGATGTTCAGCTACCTAGAGCTTTTGAAACACAGCCACAACTTCTGAGGACTTGCAAGATACATGAGCTCTGCTATAACTGCCAGGGTTACTCTAGCGGGGCATTTGGTATAAGCCTGGCAAGACCACAAGCACCATGCTGCAGGGTAGAATTTGCAAGAAAAATGACACTGTAATGAAAATGGGAAAGACTTCAAATCCTAGAGTCAGGCCTTACTTTTTCCTCTAGGTGGAAGTAGAGAGGCGATGACTTGGAAAATGCTGTAGAGTCCCAGGACACAGGAAGAGCTCACTCTTCGTGTTCAACTTTGAGGGTTAACAATGAATGGGGCATGTGGACAGAAAATGGCAATGAGCAACTGTTCCCATTTTTTTTTCCAAGACGGACTCATGCTCTGTCACCCAGGCTGCAGTGCAGTGACACAATCTCAGCTCACTGCAACCTCCGCCTCCCAGGTTCATGAGATTCTCCTGCCTCAGCCTCCTGAGTAGCTGGGACTACAGGCACATGCCACCATGACTGGCTAATTTTTGTATTTTTAGTAGAGACGGGGTTTCACCATGTTAGCCAGGATGGTCTCGAACTCCTGATTTTGTGATCCGCCCACCTTGGCCTCCCAAAGGGCTGGGATTACAGGCATGAGCCACCACGCCTGGCTACTGTTCCCATTTTCAAAAAGAGGGGAAAGATAAACTCTGGAAATGGGAAATGTGAGATGGATTACCTAGTACCACTAGATTGATCAACAGCTGACTGACACCATATCCCCAAAGTGCTAGACTAATGGATTTCATGCCTACCTAAAGGGAATTATAGAATAGTAAGCTTTGGAGCTCTGGCTTGAGATGAAAACATGTGCAATGACCATTTCTTATTCATGTTTACATCCCTTCCCAGAAATCGATGCCTTCTTTAATGAATATCTATTTATCTATCTATCTATGATATAAATGCTGGGCTAGAGAGAACAAATGTGTTATAGAACAGAATCATCTGAAATGTTAAGTTCTTAAGACACTTAAATAGACACAATGACAAACTAGAATATGTCTCAGGAAAGATAGTTCCCTGTTACTGAAAGTGTTTCAGCAGATGCTAAACAATCACTTGACAAGGATATTGTATCATTTAGTGGGGACAGGGTGAATACTAGATAAAAATGGCAGAATGCAGCATTAGTTTACTAAGCATATATTCTGTGGGCCCCTCAGAATTTTCCTGAGCACCAATAGTGTTCCAAGAAAGAATGTATCAGACCTAAAAGTGCTATCCAACTACTATCCCAGGCCAAGAAAGACACTGTAGACCAGAGGTTCTAAACTTGGGAGTCACAGGGTTATTAAAGGTCTATGGAAAGCCTAAACTCCCTGGACCCAAACTCCCCAGAATAATATGCCAAATTTTACATAGATGTACATTTGGCATTTCACTGATCCTGAAAAGGCCCCACAAAATGTTAGAACTACTATCTTAGGAGTTTCTTAGCATTTGGCGTAAGATTTGGTGGCCACTGTGATCCTATGTGAAAACCTTGACAGAATCTTTAGCTGTTTTTCTTTGAAATATGTAGATTTTATGCATGAAACCTTTAACTTCTGTTCTCTAAGAGACAGCTTCAAGTGGAGGAAGGGGCGAGCTGGCACGGCTGCACCGCTCAGTGGTTCTGAACAAAGTTCAACCCCAAGCCAGTCCGAAGAGTAGTCCTTAGCAGCAAGACTTTCCTTCCACTCCCTACACGCTCTTTTCATCCCCACTGCCACTGCCAAATATTGCTCATGCTCAAAAAACAAGCAGTGACTGAACCCATCAGGCCCAGGCACAAGGAGCTTGTCAGAGCCATCAGGGCAGGTGCCCTCCCAAAAGGAATATAATTTAAGGCTTTGAAATAATAAAAATATCTTATCTTACCTTCAAGTCACTGCAGTGCTCAGCCACTAAAATCCTGGCTGTGTAGTCAGAAAAACATCATGCCCAGGTCTCTAGTGGGGCCGCGGGTCACCTGGGCTCTGTCCAATTTGCCTGGAGTGCAGCCTCAGCCTTCCTTCTCCTGAAGAGGCTGGCCGTTTGGGACTGCTTTCCTTCTCTCCAGAGTAGCTGGAGCTACATTGCCTTTTCTGCACTTCCCAAGCTGCACTTCACCAGCTGGTATCTGTCAAGCAAAAAACAGGAAATAGGGAGAAGGGGACCAGAGAGGAGAAATCCTCTCTCTTGTAAAGATGCATTCACCATCAGCCATCGAACTCCCTAGCTCAACAGGAGGATCAGAGCATAATTTAGTTTGTCAGTTGTAGAGCTCCCTTGTCCTCAACAGAAAATGGAAGAACCACCAGGCCCAGTGGCTCACGCCTATAATCCTAGCACTTTGGGAGTTGGAGGTGGGAAGATTGCTTGAACCCAGGAGTTTGAGACTGACCAGCCCTGGCAATATAGGAAGACCTCATCTACAAAAAATTTTAAAACAAATAGCTGGGCATGGTGGTGCATGCTTGTACTCCCAGCTACTTGGGAGGCTGAGGTGGAAGGATTGCTTGAGCCCAGGAGGTCAAAGCTACAGCAAGCTATGATTGTATCACTGCACTCCAGCCTAAGAGACAGAGCGAGACATTGACTCTAAAAACAAAAAACAAAACATTGGAATTTTTTATTTAATAATTCATTAAAAATAACAATAAATCTGTTACACATTAACATAAATAACATTTTTCTGAAAAATAACTATATTCTCAAAAACTCAGTTAGAAGCATGCTTTTTTTTTTTTTTTTTTTTTTTTGAGATGTAGTCTCACTCAGCCACCCAGGCTAGAGTGCAATTGCGATCCTGGCTCACTGCAACCACCATTTCCCGGGTTCAAGTGATTCTCCTGCCTCAGCCTCCCAAATAGCTGGGATTACAGGCACCTGCCATAATGCCCGGCTAATTTTTGTATTTTAGTAGAGACAGGGTTTCACCATTTTGGCCAGACTGGTCTTGAACTCTCTAGGTGATTCACCTGCCTTGGCCTCCCAAAGTGCTGGGATTACAGGTGTGAGCCACCGAACCCGGCCAGAAGCATGCTATTGTTATAGATTTTTCCAAACCTCTTTGATGTCTGTCTTGATAGAAGACAGCTGGATTCTCATATCTGCTTCTGCATTCAATCTGTTGCTATATGTTATTTTGCCTGAAGTATCGGGAGAAAATCTGGCCTCTAATAGATATGTAACTGGAAAAGAGAAGACTTCGTAAACTCCTAGGAGTCCTTGGGTCACACTTTGAGAATCACTGATCTATAGATTCAACAAGCCCTCAAGTGATTCTTACCATAAGAATAGGTAACAAAAGCTGCATTTGTTTATGTAAGACATAACAAATCTTCTTTGTCTCACGTTCTCAGCACCAGCCTGCTCTGGATCAGGCAGTCTTTGGTCTGGCTCTGTAGATGTACCTATCTCATGTTTTACTAAGAAGACCCAAGCCATCCAATAGTGGCTTCCTAGCAATCATTTTTGGGGGGTTCTTTAGTTTTGCTTTTCTTTTTTAAAGAAATCATTTATTGAATATTTTATCGTGGTAAAATATATATAACAAAATTTGCCATTTTAACCATTTTTAAGTGTACAACTCAAAGGTATTAATTGTATTTACAGTGTTTTGCAGCCATCACCACCATATTTCAAAAACGTTTTCATTACTCCAAACAGAAACTCTGAAACCATTAAACAATATTCTCCTTATTACCTGCTCCTCTTAGCCCCTGGTGAGCTCTAATTTACTTTCTGTCTCTGTGGATATTCCTATTCCAAACATTTCACATAAATGGAATCATACAATATACAGTGACTGACTTCTTTCACGTAGCATCATGTTTTGAAGGTTCATCTACACTGTAGCATGTGGCAATACTGGATTCCTTTTTATGGCTGAAGAGTATTCCATTGTATTAATATACTACGTTTTGTTTCATTTATCAGTTGCTAGACATTTGGGTTGTTTCCACTTTTCAGCTATTATGAATAGTGCTATGAACATTCATGTACAAGTTTATATAAACACCTATTTTCATATCTCCTGGGTATATATCTAGCAGTGGAATTGCTGGGTTATATGCTGCCTCTATGGTCAACCAGATGAGGATCTGCTAACAGTTTTTCAAAGAGGCTGCACCATTTTGCACTCCCACCAGTAATATATGGTACTGCAGCCTTGACCTCTTGGGCTCCAGTGATCCTCCCACCTCAGCGTTCCCAGTAGCTGGGACTACAGAAATGAACCGCCATGCTAGCAATTTTTTTGTATTTTTTGTAGAGATGGGATCTCACCATGTGACCCAGGCTGGTCTTGAACTCTTGGGACCAAGTGATCCTCCTGCCTCAGCCTCCCAAAGTGCCGGGATGACAGATGTAAGCCACTGCACCCAGCCTGTCTTGGCTTTTGAAATATACAATAGGCCAGGTGTGATGGCTCACACCTTTAATCCAAGCACTTTAGGAGGTGGAGGCAGGCAGATCATTTGAGGTCAGGAGTTTGAGACCAGCCTGGTCAACATGATAAAACCCCATCTCCACTAAAAATACAAAAAATTAGACAGGCATGGTGGTGTGCACCTGTAATCCCACTTACTCGGGAGGCTGAGGAAGGAGAATTGCTTGAACCCAGGAGGTGGAGGTTGCAGTGAGACAAGATCACATCACTGTACCACTCCAGCCTGGGCAACAGAGCAAGACTCTGTCCCAAAAAAAAAAAAGAAAGAAAGAAATATATTATTATTGTCTATAGCCACCCTGCTGTGCAATAAATCTCAAAACTTATTCCTCTTGTCTAATTAAAACTTTGTATCGTTTGACCAATAATTCCCTATTCCCTCCCTTCAGACCCCTCCTCCACCTTTCAGCCTCTAGTAAACACTATTCCATTCTCTACATCTATGAGTTCAACTCTTTTAGATTCCACATGTGAGATCATGCTTTATTTGTCTTTCTGCATCCGCTTATTTCACGTAGCATAATTGTTCCATTGTTACAAATGTCAGAATTTCCTTCTTTTGTATACCTGAATAGTATTCCATTATGTAGACCTACCACATTTTCTTTATTCATTTATCTGCTGATAGACAATTAGGTTGATATATCTTGTCTACTGTGAAATATGCTGCAATGAACATGAGAGTGCACATATACCTTTGACATACTGATTTCAATTCTTTTGGATATATATCCAGAAGTGGGATTGCCAGATCATACGATATTTCTATTTTTAGTTTTTAGAGGAGCTTCTATATTGTCTTCCATAATGAAGTATTCATTTGGATTCCCACCAACAGTGTGCAAGTCTTCCCTTTTCTTCACATCCTCACCAATACTCATTATCTATCCTCTTTTTGATAAAATTTCTTATGGCCATAATCAAAAAATAATAGGTGTTGGTGTGGATGTAATGACAAGGGAATGGTATTACACTGCTTGTGGGAATGTAAACTAGTACAACCACTGTGGAAAATAGTTTGGAGATTCCTTAAAGAACTAAAAATAGATCTACCATTTGATCCAGCAATCCCACTGCTGGGAAGTTACCCAGAGGAAAAGAAGTCATTTATATTAAAAAGACACTTGCACATGCATGTTTATAGCAACACAATTTGCAATTGCAAAATATGAAACCAGCCCAAATGCCCATCAATCAAAGAGTGGATAAAGAAAATTTTATATATATATATATATACACACACACACATACACACACACACACACACACAACACCATGGAATACTACTCAGCAATAAAAATGAATGAAATAATGGCATTTACAGCAACATGAATGGAATTGGAGACCATTATTCTAAGTGAAGAACCAAGCATTGTATGTTGTCATTCATAAGTGGGAGCTAAGCTATGAGGACACAAAGGCATAAGAATCATACAATGGAGGGCGAATCCAAGATGGCCAAATAGGAACAGCTCTGGAGTGAAGTTCCCAGCAAGAACAACACAGAGGGTGAGTGATCACCACATTTCCAAACGAGTTTTTACTGCCCACAGACCAGGAGTTTCCCATGCTGAAAAGTGCCATGAGTTTCCAGCATGGCTATTTCAACCAGTACAGCAGGTCTCTGAACAAAAACTCACACAAATCTGGGCAGCTGTTTCACTGGTGCTTGGAACGCCTGGGAGACAGAGCCGCCCATTCAACTGAAAAAAAGGGGGCTGGAACAAGGTGACCTGGCTCCGCAGGTCCCAACCCCACAAAGACCAGCAATCTGAAATGCTCTGGATTGAGAGTTTCACAGCAAGTGCAGCTGGACCCGGGGTGATCCAGCTCTGTGGGGGGAAGAGTGTCCACCATTATCAAGGCAGTCTGCCATTACCAAGGCAGTCCACTAATACAAAGGCAGTCTGCCATTACCAAGACAATCCGCCATTACCGAGGCAGTTCTAACTATACCTCTATAAATAAAACCACAAGGAAGTTCACACAGCAGCTGGGCAGAGCCCATGGCAGCTCAGCAGCACCTCTGCTGGCAGACTGTGACTAGGTTACCTCCTAGTTGGGCAAGGCATCTCTGAAAAAAGGCAGCAGCATGTCAGCAACTTACAAATAAAGTCCCACTTCCCCAGGAGAGAGCACCTGGGAAAAAAGGTGGTTATGAGTTCCACTGCAGCAGACTTAAACGTACCTGCCCAGCAGCTCTGAACAGAACAACAGAGCTCACAACTCAGCACTTGAACTCCTATAAGGGTCAGACTGTCTCCTCAAGCAGCTCCCTGACTCCTGTATATCCAAAGAGACACCTCATAAAGGAGAGCTCAGGCTGACATCTGGTGGGTATCCTTCCAGGACGAAGATAACAGAAGAAGAAACTGGCACCAACCCTTATGGCTCTGCAGCTGCCAAAGGTGATCCCCAGGCAAGCAGGGTCTGGAGTGGACCTCCAGCAGTCCTACAGCACAGGGGCCTGACTGTTAGAAGGAAAACTAAAAAATAGAAAGAAATAACTTTATCATCAACAAAAAGGATGTCTACTCAGAGACCCCATCCAAAAGTCACCAACTACAAAGACCACAGGTAGATAAATCCACAAAGACAGGAAGAAACCAGCACAAAAAAGGATGAAAACACCCAAGACCAGAACACCTCTCCTCCTCCAAGGTATCACAACTCCTCGCCAGCAAGGGAACAAGGCTGGATGGAGAATGAGTCTGATTAATTGACAGAAACAGGCTTCAGAAGGTGGGTAATAACAAACTTCTCTGAGCTAAAAGAACATGTTCTAACCCAATGCAAAGAAACAAAGAACATTGAAAAAAGGTTTGATCAAATGCTAATGAGAATAAACAGCTTAAAGAAAAATATAAATGACCTGATAGAGCTGAAAAACACAAGAACTTCGTAAAGCATACACAAGTTTCAATGGCCAAATTGATCAAGCAGAAGAAACAATATCAGAGATTGAAGACCAACTCAATGAAATAAAACGAGAAGGCAAGATTAGAGAAAAAAGAGTGAAAAGAAATGAACAAAGCCTCCAAGAAATATGGGATTATGAGAAAAGACCTAATCTACATTTGATAGGTTTACCTGAATGTGATGAAGAGAATGAATCCAAGCTGGAAAATACTCTTCAGGATTTGATCCAGGAAAACTTCCCCAACCTAGCAAGGCAGGCCAATATTCAAGTCCAGGAAATACAGAGAACACCACAAAGATATTCCTCAAGAAGAGCAACC
>CAUYLG010022405.1:0-54593 GCA_963573385.1 Cacajao melanocephalus | reverse complement strand
TAAAAGTTATTTTAAAAACATAATGTGATTTATCAAAGACTCGTTATTAAAAATATTTAAAGAATTACCATTTGACCCAGTAATCTCATTACTGGGTATATGCCCAAAGGAATATAAATTGTTCTACCATAAAGACACATGAATGCATATGTTCATTACAGCACTATTCACAATAGCAACAACATGGAATCAATCTAGATGCCCATCGATGGTAGATTTGGTAAAGAAAATGTGGCACATATATGCTATGGAATACTACACAGCCATAAAAAATAATGAGATGATATCCTTTGCAGCAACATGGATAGAGATGGAGGCTGTCTTTCTAAGCAAATTAATCCAGGAACAGAAAACCAAATACTGCATGTTCACACTTAAAAGTAGGAGCTAAGCATTGAATACTCATGGATACAAAGAAGGGAATAATAGACACCACGGTCTACTTAAGGGTGGAGAGTGTGAGGACAGTGAAGATTAAAAATCTACTTATCAAGTGCTATGCTGATTATCTGGGTGACAAAATTATCTGTACACCACATCTTTGCAACATCCAATTTACCCATGTAACGAGCCTACTCATGTACTACTTGAACGTAAAATAAAAGTTGGATGAAAAAAAATACATCAGACACATATAAAGAGAGATACATTTGTTTGAGTATACAAGAAAAAATAAGATTTTGAGGTTAGTCACACTACAATTTACTGAGATGAAATCAGTATTCTTGGCCATTTCTTAATCTATCTAAATAATTGGGTCTAAATATAAACATAATCACATATGACAAATTAAAGCTATGATTTCTAATAATTAGATAAAATATTTTTTAAAGATTTAAGCAGTTTTTAAAGTTGTCCTTATAAGAAAGTTTGTTTAAATTACTTGGTTCACCATCATTAGATGGAAATCCTAATTCCAACCATCTTCTGAAGTCCAGGTCAAATTTAATTTCGTCCAAAAGCTCCTTCTGCCACTCTTCCTACTAGGCAGAATTAAATCCTATTTCTTCTCTGTTCCCATACCTGCCATTTTAAGCCAGAGATCAGAAAACTTCTATCTGTCATTATGGTTATCTATGTTTCCCTTTATGAGAAGAGATAATATATTTTTGATATCTTTGTCAAGAAACCAAAAACAAAAATTAACAATGTACTTACTTTCTTAGCTATTGTAACACTTTTGCACTGACCTTGTACTAATTTAGCACTCTCAACAAACATGCCCTGAAAATCCAAATAAAATAAAATGAAAAATTATTAAGAAAAATGGTGTTATTCCCATGTTTAATAAGGTTTCCAAATCAAACTTATACTGTATACAAAGTATCATGTAGTATTTGAAATTGGATAGAGATAATGATGCTGCTGTAATTTAGCTTCAAGACTATCCCCACTGTCTGCTAAATTACTGGAAGAATAACTTTCATCAACAAAGTGAAAACTCATTGAGTAAATTCTGGGGAATATAAATTTAAATCTTTCAAGATAAGAAGAAAACACAGCTTCAATTCAAATACATGAGACAATCCAATGGGACAGAACAAAACTTGAAATATTTCTAATAATTTGAGAAATAAAGAGATGCTGGTCTGTCCCCAACTTATCAAATTACCTATGTCTTAAAATATAATGGAAATATATATATAAAGGTAAACAGATACTTTATATATTTATATGTAGAGAGAGAATATATAATTGAATATATATATATCTATCTAGATAGATAGATAGATAGATAGATAGATAGATAGATAGATAGATGTGTGTGTGTGTCTGAGATATTTTTTGCTTTTTTAACTTGAATCCTTTCTAATCCATTCTATCCTGGGTTATATTCTCCCATTTTTTTTTCCACATATAGCATTGAAGTCTTCCATTCTTGTCATGGATGCACTTTTGCAAAAGTTCCTTAATTGTAAATGTTGATGCTTATGACCTATTTGGAATAAAAACAAATGTGATATGTGTAGACACGAATGCGTCTATCTTTGGCTAGCCTAGGTTAGCTACAAGGCACTTTTAAGATGCTATGGGGAAAATACTAAAAACCAGGAAACCTAACTACAGAATACAACTGTCCCTAGGACCACATTGCCCATGGTGTGCCCGAGAGAGGACATATTGACACAGACAAGTCTGTGTCTCTGATACTCTGAACTGACAAATGACTTGAAAATCTTTAGGTATCTATAGGCACTGCTAAGCTGGCTTTCCATGTTTCTCTTTTACTTATGTTATTCAACATCAGAAGGCTGCACCTCCAGGAGTACAAAGCACCATATTTTGTGCCCTCTCATCCTGCTCAGTTGTGTGTGACTACTACAAGATATAAAAAAAGCAAGCAGGTGTATGTGAATGTATGTGATGGTGTGGTACACGTGGTGTATGAATGTCGTGTGTGTGTGTGTGTGTGTGTGTGTGTGTGTGTTGTGGGCTTGTGCTATATATGGAATGTGTATGGGTGGGGGAGGAGCAGGATACTGAAAGTTACAATGCATAAAACTAGAAGTTCAGCCTTAAAAGAATTAAGAATTTAGAAATATGAGAAAAAGTAAATAATCATATACGAGTACACTTTAAAAATCCATGAAACAAGACTTTCAATTTAAAATTGCCTCTAATTAGTAATACTTGACATATTCTCATCCAAGTTATCGTTGGGGCACAGACAAAAGCAGAGACAAGGGCTAAAATTAACAATACTACCAGCAGCCCAATGCTAAAATATGAGTGGGATTTTCATTTACCATGAAGCAGATGGAGGTGGATTATGAAAAAAAACGGTGACGTCTTCACCTCATGACACTGACAGGCTTTGTCTCATGAAATAAGCACTGCCTGAGAAAAAGGTAAACAGACTTTGTACCTCCCTCATATATGACCTTGAACTCAGACATCCTGAGTCTGTGCAAAGCAGAAATTCTGGGCTGTTCTCTGTCTGGTTTCCTAGTAATTCTAATGCATTTTTAGATTCACAAAATTCAGGCTTCCTCCTTATTCCAAATCTACCACTTAACAACTGCATAACTTGGACAAACTCCTTGACTTTACTAAGTCATTTAACATTTTGAAGATAGTGTCTACTTCATTGATGTCAAGAGATTTAAGTAAGTACAGTGCTCAATAAATATTAGCTTATTTTACTTTTAAGAAAAAAAGGCAAAACTGGCACAAAAAAAAGGCAAATATTTTAGTACATAAAGACAGCATAGTTTTATTATTTCATACTACTAGTGGCCTGAATCATCAATCCTATTTGCTGATTATTGCCAAAAGGAAATACAGAGAAATTATTCTAAAACTGAAGTAGCTATTTTTGGAAGCCATTCTATTACTTTTAATTGGTATATAAATAACAACTGCATACAATCAATTACCTCATTTAGTTATTTTGGTGCATATTCACTCGCAGTTTATCTTAGAGGGTACACCAGAAAATAGCACTATTGAAAGCTTAGCATTTTATGGGTACTTTATGGATATGTTACTTTTGTCCAGGCAAGCATGTGATTTTTCACTTGCCTTAAACTCCTCAGGTATAACTATTTCTGCGATATAATATGGAGTATATCTTGCGGGCCTTTATTGCCCATTTGTGTAGGCACTGAGGCCAATTTGAAACAATCTTCTGAACAGAATCTTGGCCCCCTGGCATGATTACATCCAAGCAGAGATAGCATGCATGCATTCATACTAGATTTCCTAGTTATCCCCCAAAAGTCAGGCAAATTTATCCCTAACTCGATCATCTCCTAGTAATTCAGGGTCTATATAGAAATGGCAAAATCAAAGAATCATACTCAGGCATCACCATGAAGTATAATCTGGGGCTATCTAACATGTACATTAGCCTTTAAAATCTAGATTCAGGGATGGGTTTTTAGAACCCTCAGACCAAACTGTCCCACATTCTAAAATATGCAAGTTACATCAGTTGAATACACATTTAGACCGCAACCATTTCTACCCTATCTATTCCCACTCTGAGGAATTATTTCTACTGCATCAGATGGTGGTATAATGCCATCAGCATGAATGGAAAGCACGTACAGCTACAGGGAATGTCACATATCTACTGTAAAATGTTATCTAGGATATTATTCATTATATCACAGGTAATTCTCATTATGAGAACCTATTTTGAAAAAACGCTACCAGTTGCATCTCCATTTGCCTTTTCTCAACTCTTCTCATTTAGAGTTTCTCAGGCTCAAAAAGGCAGGTGCTAACGCTCTCAGCCACTTTTGCAGGTTTGAGTGGCCATGATGACCCAGTTCTGGCCAGTGTGACATAAACAGAAGTTAATGTAGTGGAATTTCAGGAAAGATCTTCCCCCATACCATGAAAGACATTAGAAGAAAACTTCTCTCCTGCCCTATACTTCCTTCCCCACTTCCTACCTTCGATGGTTGGAACACTGGCAGACATCTCACCACGAAGATAAAATGAACTAAAGGAACAAAAACAATGTACTGAAGATGAGAGAGCAAAGGATGAAAATAACTTGGATCCTTAGCAATCCTGAAGGGCCACTAAATAAACCTGTGGATGCTGACCTCTACACTTCCTATTGAGTAAGATAATCAAGTATCTTCATTATTAAGTCACTATTAGTCATACATTGTGTTATTTACTTCTGATAGTATTCATAAATGACATAGGATTCAGAAAGAAAATTTAATTGAAGTTTATACAACGAATTTGGAATTTTCCTAAAGATTTGGATTTGTGTCGTTTTTTTCTTCTCAATGTATAATAAACACAAAAATAAACAATATTTTCTTTTTTGGTTGGCTTCTGTAAAAATATCAAGTTTTTTATCTACTTTGTGTAAAGAGTTATATTACACATTTTATTTTGTTTTAGGTTTTTCTCTGGGGGTTTTCTTTTTATTTTTTTTTTTTTTTATTTTTTTTTTGTCTCATTCTGGACTTTATTTTCTTCCTCTTTGGCAAAAACTTCTCACTAATCCCCAAATTCCATAATTTACTCATTTGTCTTATTCAACAAAACACTTTTCTACTTCAAGTTTTATCACGGACCAGGGCTGATCAACTAAATGTGAATACATGTGTCCTATATCAGCTTCCCTAGAACACAAAGCCTGAATCAAGGATACAAGGAAGATGCTTTTTGGTGAGGCATAAATTGAGAGGATCCAGAATGAGGACAAAGGCAAGTGAGCTATGAAAGATGTAAAACGATGTTTCAACAACACAAAGCTGATTGTTTGGCAGTTGCATCTATTTCATGCATGGAACTTCCCCAGATGGACTACCAAGTAACACTGTGCTTCAAAGAATCTGATAAGGGCTATGAAAGGGTACATATGACAGTGAAGAGAGAAACTGGAGTTCCTCCATTCTATTTCTCATTGGTCCAAGTTACCCCATGGAGAATTACCTGCACATCTAGATTGTACTTGGCCACTGGCAGCCACTCAGAGCCCCAACACCACGCACACTGGCACCGTGTTTCACCTAAGTCCAGATAGGATGAGACAGCCAAACGATCTAGGTATGAAGCCTGGCTGATCGGCAGAGGCCAAGCAGAGAGCTTTCTGGGGTCGAAAAGCTGAATCTGCCCTAGGTGCCCAGCTGCCAGACCTAACAGACAGACAAACTGAATCAAATAACTGTAGGTCACAGAAGGGTCCAACATCCAGGGACTCTGAGGAGCTGCAGAGGAGAGGTCTGTAATGTCTCAGCCACTTTCTTAAGGGGAAGCTGCTTGCTCCCCACACCATGATTTGATTTTTCCTACATTCTAAAATTTAAACCTGGTGGTGCTGATCAAAGCAAAAAGAAAGAACAATGATCTCATGGAGCAGAGCTGCCCCTAGACTACCCACCTAGCTCTGAACAATTACATTAGAGATAAATAATTTTCCATATAGTGTGAGCAACTGTATACCGGTCTTTTAGTTTCAATGGCATCAGTTCTTTTTATTTATTTTCTTTTTTCTTTCACAGTATTTTAATTTATGCCATTTTCTGCCATTCTATATATCCTTGTAAGAGTGTCTGACTGCTTTTTGTAAGAGTGTACCTTGTGCCACCTGTTTGTAACTCCAAATCCCTACCTACAACTCTGCACCTGCCTTCTTCCCCATTAACAGATGACATTAATGGGCTCTTCCTTGCTTTCTGGCTTCTGGTTAGAATTAACAATGGGAATATCAGCAAGAAATCAGAGATGATTAGAGAACAACATTATGGGACTTTTTCTGCTGGGATCCCCTGTCTCGGCCTGGCTGTGTCTCTCCACTGAAGGTCACTGCTTCTCTCAAGACAGCTCTCTCAAGAAAATTTTCTCCTTCTGGGTCTAGTAATGACTCTCTCTCTCTCCTTATTCCTCTGGGCCTAGAGGTGGTAGGTACTCAATGGTTACAAATCCAGTGTTACTGTATTATTTCTTATGGTTTCTATCTGTAATTGGTTCTTATGTAAATACATTTTCTTGGAATATTCTTAATGTATGCCTGACATCTGTTTTCTGTTGGGACCCTGACTGCAACAAAATAAATCTTGTGTAAGTAAGTAAAATTTCCAGATATCTCTCTCCCTATACCTTCCCTTTACCATCACTGCCTCTCCCACCTTTATTTGCCCTTAATGTGTGTCAAGCTTTGCGGTTACTAGAAAAAGCAGTATCTAACAGAGGACAAACTTCTGCTTTTCTTACTCTTCCCTGCTTTTGTATAATTTTTGTCTTCCTCCCACCTTTATTTAAAGAAGAGCCACATTCAACATCAGCAAGATCTTATGTACATGTTTCATAGGCTAATGTACATGTTAGACAGCTCCAGATTACAGTTCATGGTGATACCTGAGTATGACTCTTTGATCTTTGATAGTTGGTTTCCAATACATTTCTTCACAAAAGGTATTTTTCAAAAAATAATGACTGTCTATATACCAGATTTTAGTCTTTACTCTGCCTTAGCTTCTGTGTAATACCTAGAATTCATTTAACCTCCCCAGGCCTCAGTTTACTCATTTGTAAAGTAAGGGAACTAAATAAAAAATATCTTCAAGTTTCTTTCAACCCAAAATATCTGTAAATGTATTATTATAACTAGTTTCTGAATGATAAACTGATAGGTTTAAAAGACCAGTGTTTTATATAGACTTTTAGATACAAGATACAAATGTGTGTGTGCAGGTGTATTGATCTATTTTTATTTATGAAGAAATCTGTAGGTGTGTAATGCAATGTCTTTCTAATCTTGAAGTCAGTATCCCAACAAACTAAGCACTCTAAAATATAGTTTTTACCCAGAGAAAAGTATACAAGTATCAGTGCTGCAAAACCTCTGAATATCTTCCCATAGGAAAGGCATTCATTCAAAGACCATCAACCTTTAATTTTCACCAAATTATGCTTTTATTAATCATCCACATACTATCTGATCTAGAGTTCAATGATTCCACAAAAGACATACAAATTACCCTACTAATTTGTGAATTAGGAGGGAAGCAAAATCAAATCAAAAATGATCCACCATTTTATTATTCACTCCATCAGTGAAAGTAGTGAGAAATGACAACTGTCAATTTTCTACTTGATATAGCACATATTAGAAAATAACCTGAGATTTAATGAAAACTGCACATTTCGAAGTTATCAAACAACACATTGACAACTTTCTGGTTTCTCTAAACCCAACTGAACACAGTGTTAATATCCACATCCAGATGCAGGACTATTTGTTTATCATTGTAACTTTAGCATCTAGTACAGCAGCTGACCCACAGGAGGCATTCAGAATGTATTTGTCAAATTAACGAATGAATAGACGAAAGAATGTACCCCTTCCTCACAATTTAGACCATATGCATGACTGATCTTTCTGTTTAAAAACATTCTGGTAGTTTAAGTTCTAAGTCTTATAAAAATGAACATAAAATTAGTGATCTAATTTTCTAACAAAAACACTTAATTGTCCCACAAAATGTATATCCAGATGCAAGCAAGTAATTGCATATGCAAAACAATAATTTGCAAGTAAAATGACTCGCTTACATGTGTGAGAACACATTTTACAGGTGCAATTTAGGTGCAAATTTCTGAAATTTTGAACCCAGGCATTCAGCCCATCTAACAGTTTTACTGTGATCTGAAGAATAAAATAGAAAATCTGTCTTGGTTCTGAAAAGTGAGCACCGAGACTGCTATATCAAGCAGCTTAAGCCCTTAGGGTATTTAGGCAGGGGGAGTTAAAAATAATAACGAAGTTATTTCATTTGGGAATATAGTTCTTAACCCAAAAGTTACTGTAGGCTTAAATTTCAAATACATTTTCTCACCAGTTCATCCACTCTCACACGGAACTACCTGCAGGCAAAATCAGGAAGGAGAGGAAATTTGTCTCAGGTTTCAGGAACCCATCTGCTGATCTTCTGTTTTCTTCTTCTTTTCCCAATATTAAAGTCATTCCTCCATATCCAAAATTTTCAATAGTTAGCTAACCTGATAAACCAATTCAAAACCTTAGCACCTCATATTTCAATTATTTCTCACTCTCCTTACTAAGATCAAAATAAACTTGTCTACACATGTTAAAGAAATAATCTACTAAATCTGGCATGAATAGTAATTATTAGGTGAGCTTATTAATAATACTGATTCCATAGCCCAATAGAGATAATTATTCTGTAGGGCTATGATTGGGCCTAAGAATAAATATGTTAACAAGTAGTCCAGGTAATTCTGATGTAGACCGTATTCTGAGAAACATGCCTTTAAAGCTCCAGTTTTTATTTTCCAAGGTGACATTAAACTAAAAATAAGAGTTAAACTAAAAATAAGAGTTAAACTATTAAAATTTAGAGTTAAACTATTAAAAATTAGAGGATAGGTTTTAGCATAAGAATTAAAGACCCAAGAATTTAGCATAAGAATTAAAAAGACCCAAGACTTTAACTAAAATAATTGAGGCAGTCCAGCATAATGGGAGAAACTCGAATCGTGAATTTAGTTAAACTTTGTTCTGAAAGTGGACTCCTCCACATGTGAAATATATGTCAGTGGACAAGTTCCTGAACTTCTCTGAGCCTCAGTTTCCTTACAAAAGGATTTAATTAAACCTTCACTTCCAGGTTTGGGAGGATTGAATGGCAGTAAAGGAAAGAGCCCAGGAATCAGAGAAGCACATGAAAGCAGAGCTCTGTCTCTGGAGTCATAAAGCAGCAGCTGAGTATGTCCTGAGAGCCTGGAAGTGTCAGGGACTTGGACTCAGACTGAAAGGTTTTGCCGGGAGTAATGAAGGCAGTCTAGGTGGTGAGCCACATAGACCAAACTCTCAGGATCAGACCTGTATGATAATATTTCAGTGAACATAAGCACTGATAGATGAAGTTACCAGGAATTAGGTCCAAATCCTAGCACTTTCTAAGACCCCTGAATGAAAACGCAAAGCATGAAATTAAAAAAGAAAAAGAGCCCCTATTTGATTAAGTAGTGTCAACTGATGAATGAAAAGGTTCATACAATTGTATAGCGGAGCTTTATTTCTCATAAAGGATTGCAGCCTGGAGGGTGGCCATTCTGACAGGCTGGGAAACATAGCCTCCTGCCAGAAACCAGAAACAGACATTTCAAGGGTGGGAAGAATAAGACAGAGATGTATGCTGAATGAGGTAGGCTGAATGTACATATTCAATAAGCTATAGGAGGAGTCATGAATATTTATGAAAGGAGAAACAGGCACAGGTGCAATCAAGTTCATGCCTCGCCATGTGACCCATGTTCAAAAATAGCAGCATTAGCATGATCTGAGAGTGAAGTTTTTAGCCCTCTAACATCAAAAGGTGAAGAAGAGGCACCAAAACCCTCACTGCTCATTCTTGGAAGACTGGTCAGAATGACTTCATGGTCAGTGGTTTCTTCAGGAAGGAATGCTGACTGGTTGTGCGGAATGCTGACTGGTTGTGCAGAAACTGCAAAAGGGAGAGGCGGCAGTCAGCCAGTTGGGTGAAATCAGCAGTAACGTTTCTCCAAAGGGCTTGTTTCTGTTTAACCCTTAGGCAAGAAAGCTTAAGGACTGTTAGCAAGGGAGGGGACATAACGGGACATGTCCAGCCTCCCATCCTGTCATGCATGGCCAGGGGCTCATCTTCCAAGTTTTTTCTGGCTTCCCCTTAACCAAGAGATGGTCCATTCAATTGGTTGGGGGCTTAGAATTTTATTTTTATTTCTTCATGGGTATAACCCAGTGAGCTGGGAGTTCAAGACAGAGAGTAATTTCAATTCCAGAAAAGAAAGCTTTATGTATTACCCACTTGATGAACATCTGAGGTGTTCCCTCTTTGTGTGTAATTTGCTGAACAGGATGTTTTACATAGAGTATGTGTTCAAAAAGTGCTGGTTTTCTCACTAGTCACCCAGGGGAAGCAGTTCAAGGAATAAAAGTGAAAAATAACTAGTGCATCAGGCTGATCTTTCATTGCCCTGGCTGACAAGGTTGCATTAAAAAAAAATGTCATTAGGAAAAAGTAAAATGTATGATTTTCTGCTGCCTACTATTAAATTTTAAAAAACATGGCCCCTGCACTCTGAATATGAATAAGGAAGGCAGATAAGACTAGACCTCATGGAAGCTAGCTAGTGATCAAGACAGATTTCAAAGGCAAATCAGAGCTTGGAAGGGGTGACTTTTCAAAACTGGAGAAAGACTAGTAGGAGACTGGCCTTGTGCAGCAGTTTACGGACCACTAACATACTTTACCTAAAGTCATCTGCCACCCACTGTAAAGTGAAGCCATGATGCAAGCTACCATTTCCCATCCTCTCCTAAATAGAAATAAAAGAAGACGATTTTGAATTAATCATCCTGCCTTATTAGTTGCCATCTAGTGATCATCTACTGGGAGCTTCATCTGTCCCTGAATTGGAAACTTTATACGTGTTTCTTATTCTTTCAATGAGGCTGATGTTATGATGTTATTGTGCCCACTTTTTCCAAAGAATCCAAGAATCAGAGAAGTGAAGGAACATGCCCAGTGTCACAAACTAAGCTGTGTTCCACTCAGCTCTATCTGACTTCAAAGCCTATTATATTCCACTGTCTCTGGCCAATGGTTTTCCACGAAGTCACTGAGCCTACCTAAAGGTAAGAATCAAACTCCATTCCTTCCTCTGTAGCTTCTACCTCTTTTCTTCTTCATTTATCACAAATTAATCTCACCACCATTTCTACAAAGTAATGTGCTTTTGCATATTGGTTATATGCCTGTTTTAAAAGAATTAAAAAATTAGAAAATATTTAGGAAAATAATTTCAATGCAATAGCAAATAGTTTTGTTGTTGGTTGCTCTAAAATTTACTGAAAAGTAGCCTGTGGAGAATATTTCCAATTTAACTTTCTTTAGCTTCCTTCTCTTCCAGCCCAAAATTCTCAAAAAAAAAAAAAAAAAGCTTATGTTGTATTTTCTTTTCTAAAAACACTTACTTTCTTACATGAAGAACACAATTTTGACTATTTGTCTCAAACTGCTGTAAATAGAAGCTTAAAAATAAAAACAGCATCTACTATACCCATAGCCTCTATAGTATGGCACTTTCCTATAGAAAATGTGCTGAATTTCAGTCAAAACGCATTTTTTCCTTTTAATACGTGACTTAAATTGATCTTTTTCCTACTAGTTTTGCTGAGAGTGACATTATAATCAAATGTTACATAACAATACTCAAATATTACAACACACCATGCCTTTTATCACTGTAGTCTATCCAAGTGTTTGTCCCAAGGTGAATCTGCCTTTTACTATTGAAAAATTGATGCTGGAGACAGTTATTCATCTTGCCTAAGGTCACACAAAGCCAACAGTAGAACTACAAAGTTAATCATGGAATCAAGTATCTCTTTTTCCCTTGTGTTTACTCTTAGATATCTCTACTCCAAAAACTTATACATTTAAGAAAAAAAATATTTATTTAGTGCACATTTTCTCATAAGTCCATTATTTGGTTATAAACTTCTTGAGGGCAGGAGCAATTCTATTGATTCTTGGTATTTAGCAATGTATACCCAATGGAGATTTGCTATAATTACATAACCAATTGTATGTCTTCCTTTTCTTTTTTCAGAAAGTATTTATAGGAGCTTTTCAGAGCATATGAACTTCTACAATACAACAAATTAAAATGGAAGGTGAAAGATAATGTAAAATATTGATGTGAGATGTAGAAGCAAGATGAAAGACAAAGCCCAGGGAGGTGGCCAAAATGTGTTTACAGTCTTGCAAAAGGTTATACTGGCTACAAATGGCTCCTGTATTTACTTCTAAACTTACTAATAGCAAGTGAGAAAAGGGGAATTAAATCAGTTATCCCATTCACAGAAACTGACTGCTCAAGGAACCAAGTACCGCCAAAGAGAAGGAATTTTCTTGATACAACAAGCAGATATATACCCTCCAATCGACTATTACATATGTGTTAAGTAATGTGTACTGATTGATTTTTTGTTTTGTTTTGGTTGGTTGGTTGGTTGGTTGGTTGGTTTTCTACACATTTCTCTGCCTTTAGGAACTTGGCAAGTCAACTTACTAATAAATTTACGATTTAATACTCTAAGCTACACAATATCTCTTGTTAATAAATTTGAGTTTAACAAAACAAATCATGTCCCTCAAGCCTTGTGCAATGTTAAAAATTGGCAGAATGCCATCATTACAGTCATTCCTAGGATTTGATCAATAAGGAATGTTCTGATCTCTGTATTGTCCACCTATATCTCTCTTGACCCATATAGGTTCTTAATCTTCTAGCCTTTCCTACAAAATAGGTTTCTGGAATTCCCCCGACACAGGTAGGCAGCAGTCAAGAGAGAAGGCAGTAGTGCCACCTGGTGCTCAAAGAGATCAGAGCGGGTACATACTTACTCTCCCACTTCCTGCTCCTCCCACCACTTCTAATAAGATTGCCTATAAACAGTACCCACCCCTCTTGGGCCTTCCACACTTAGCCTTCAGTATACATTTTGCAATGCCTTCTCCCATTCATTCTCCCTCCCAGGCTGCCTTCGATGCTCATTTTATCAGTTTTCACTTGTAAACACATTGAATGGTGGGAGGAGAGTCACATGATGTGAGTAACCCCACAATCCTGGCTGGTACCAACTCCAGTGTTAAAATATAGATGCACCAAAGTAAAAATATTTATTGCATTTTTGGGCATTGAACATTGAAAGGATTCCAAATATCGAGGACCAGGGAGGAAATAAGCACAGATGCCGCCATTTGGTGGGTTGTTGTTGTTGTACATTTTAGAGACAAAATACAGTAAATGTTTTACAGACATAGTTGCATTACTATGCGTCCCCTGACATATTGTGCTTGTCACTTTATTATTTAGCATTTATGCGATATTTTATCTGTCCTATATTATCTTTCACAAGCCCATCAAATAGACTATTTTTTATTCCTATGCAGAACCTCGTCACAAATGACCAGACATATTAAACTTCCCTCTCATCATACTGAAAGTTCCTAGTGAAAGCTGAAGGAAATTTTAATGGCTTGTCCTTTGCCTTCTGTTAACTGATTCATGAAATGACCATTGAAATTCTAATAATGTATGAGGAAAGGAAATAGTTTTTTAAAAAAATAGGTCTGTATTCATGGAACTTTTTACTCTGATGGGCTGGGGATTCCTGAGCATCAAACAAAGATTTGCCTCACAATGTGACTGCCCTACCTAAATTAATAGACTAGAATTAAGTTATGCACCACAGAGTATAATCATTTAATCTATTTGTATTAAACTCCTGAGTATGACACAAGAGAGGGAGAGAGAGAAAAGCAGAAAGAAACAATTTAAATGTGCAGCTAATTCCCCACACTGTTCCTTTCAGTGAGCATATACCTACTGCATGCTTCTGACGGAAGATGGCAGTCAGTGGTTCTCAGCCTCAGCTCCACATGCATGCACCTCTCAGTGTGGAGCACTGAGTACGTTTCTAGTTTTAAAGACACTATGTATCTTTATTATATAAAACCACAAAACATAAACTAAACATAATCCAACTCCTTTACATGTGTTTAACTAATGAAAGTGCAAACTCGTCCCAATACCTGAGGGAAGAATGCTCTACGTAGGACTCACAGAGCAATAGTATGTCAGTCTCAATGTGGCATGAATGTAGACTTAACATTCTATTCGATGGGCAGTTTAGATATTTTCAAGGGTGATACTATTTGTGATTTCCAGTTTATGTCTTAATTTCAGATCCTGACACCCACAGAGATGTAACTCCAATGTTAAAGTTGATCTGGGGAAAGGAGGAAGCAGTGACTTCTTGCTTATATGTGTCAGGAAGGTCTGACAAAGGAGGTGGCCTTCAACTTGAGTCTTAAAGAGTGACTGGGATTTGTCTAGGCTGGTTGGGAGGATAGAGTACTCCAAGCAGAGGAAACGGCAATCTGCAGAGGCAGAACTGTCTAAGTGGTGGCGTTTTCCAAGTAGTCTAAATAATTTGACATGGTCAAAGGTTAAGTTACATGTGATGCTGAAACTGTTTTTTATTCATTGAGACATCAAAGATAATTGTTAAACAGAAAAGTAGCATGATAACTGTGTCCCAAAAAAGGGCTGTCTGGTGTCTGTGTAAAGACACCATTTGAAGTGACCAAAGAAGGAGCAAAGAGAAGTTTGGAAACTATTGCCTAGGTTCATGTGAGAAACAATAACAGATTAAACTGAGATATTGGCAACAGGAGGGAGTGGAATGTACAGTTTTTAAAGAATATTGGAGTCAGAAATGACAGAATTTGGTGACAGATTGGATGCAGGAGATGGCATTTTTCCAAATTCAAAGATATCTAAAAAGTTGATTTAGTCAAGCCCTGAAGAAGTAAAGCAGCTACACATTTATAAATTTGCTCCAACTCATGAGAGGGATGTGGGAGTTAGAAATGTTCCCAAAAGCAAACCACCAATTAAGGATCCTAGGAAGGATAACCTTCATTGATTTTACAGAGAATCTTTACCAGAAATAGCCATACTAAAATTGTTTCTCCATTAATTATAAAACAATAATTCTTAAAAACCTTGCCTATAATATCAGTCAAGGTCCAAACACAAAATTGTATATAAGAAACTATACCATATTTTGGAATTTAATGTGTGGAAAAACAGTCTCTATTAAGAAAATTGTCTTACTTAATAAAAGACTGCATAAAAACTATATTTCTCTTTTTTCCTAGGCTACTAGGAAACTCAAAATTAAATTTAAAATCAGTTTTAGGGCCATGTGTGGTGGCTTGCACCCATAATTCCAGCACTTCGGCAGACCAAGGCAGGAGGACCACTTGAGCCCAGGAGTTTGAAACCAGCCCTAGCAATGTAGTGAGACTCTGTATCTACAAAAAAATTTTAAAAATCAGCTAGGCCCAGTGGTATGCACCTGTAGTCCCAGCTTCTTGGAAGGCTTAGGTAGGAGGATCACGAGCCCAGGAGGTCAAGGCTACAATGAACTATGATTACCCCACTGTGCAATCTTCCCAGGCAACAGAGAAAGACTGTGCCTCTAAATAAATAAATAGATAATAAAATCAGTCTTAATGTGATGGCTAATTATATGTGTCAACTTGATTAGGCCATGGTAGCCAGATATTGGGTCAAACATTATTCTAGATATTGCTGTGAAGATTTTTTTAGATGCAATGAACATTTAAAGCAGTAAACTTTGAATTAATAAAACAAATGAAACAAATTGTTCTCCATAATGTGGGTTGGCTTCATCCAGTCAAAGGCCTCAGTAGAAAAAGACTGATCTTTTTCAAGGAAAAGAAAATTCTGCCAGCAGACTGCATTTGAATCTGAACTATGAGTCTGGGTCCCCAGCCTCCCACATACCCTGTAGATATGTATATTAAGAAATACATATATATATATATATATATATATAAAGTATATCTACATAAACATATATAGCAGATATATAAATATATATATATCTACATAGCAGACACAGTAGATGTATATATATATATATAGAAGATGTATACAAATACGAATGTCTACTATTGGTTTTGTTTCTCTGGAGAACCCTGACTAATAGACTCAGTGATTATACTGGTCCTGACAATTTCTTTTACTTCTTTGGCAAAATCTTAATTTTTTGTTTGTTTTTATGCTTGTTATATATCTTATTGTAAACACATCATGTTTGGGGGATGTCTTTCAAAATTAGAAAATGTGTTTTGAAATTTAAACACATTAAAATCAGACAGACTGTGCTACGTACTTTTATTTTTCATGTCAATTCTTAAACAACACTGTATGATAAATGATATAGTCCTTCAATAAAGATGAGAAAATTGAGCCTTAGGAAATGTAAGTGACATTTTTAACTTCCAAGCCCTGCAGATAACAGAACTGTGATAGAACTCGAGATGCAAGTGATTCCAAGTGACCCTCCCAACACATAATGAAGCCTCTGCAAAGAAAAGCTCAAATTAAAATGGAACACAAACTCGGAAGGCCTTTGCTAGACTTATTTTAAATGAAACCTCTTGTGACTCAATTTACCTTTTTGCTTGGAAATGACAAACTTCTAAAGGAAGCAGGATGTCTTTGCCAGTGTTCTTTCTTACAACGCGCAGAAATCCATCACACAACAAGTTAGGCCAAAAGAGGACAGTGGCTCTTTCTTGAACCCTCAGGATCTAAATCAAAGTTTCTGGGCCTCAGAAACTTCAGCAAGTGAAACTAAAATACTTCCCAGTCTTTTTCCCACCCCCATATCTCCTTTCTACTTCTCTAAAAGTGGCCTTACTTCTTTTCTCCTCCTTCAGACAAGGTTGCTGGGTTTCCTGGGCCACATGGCTGAATATAGCCAATGACAAGAGCACCTGGATTTGTATTCCATGAGTTTCAAGAGACAGGTAAAATAGTTTTGTTTGTTTTGTTTTGTTTTGTTTCTGAAATCAACTCTCAAGGAAAGACATTGATTAGTCCAATTTGGATCAGGTATCTGCACTAGTAAAATTAGTGGGATCAGAGGCTTTGGATATGGAGTAGATAGCATGTGTCATGTGATGAGCAGAATTACCAAAAGTGATCCTGAGAGCTCCCTTATAATTGCCTGAACAATGAACTGGCTAGGACCAGATTTGGGGGAGGGCAGGACAATGTGGGGAAAGGTGAAAGGAAGATTCCCTCTTTATTCTCTCAATAGGGGCTGCTGCACTCCCTTCTTTCTGTAGGAGATAACTCCTATTATCTCTCAAGTTCCCAAGTGTTAGTTGGAATTATTAAATTGCTGATGTGAAGGGCTGGTGCCCGAATCCACTCTGCCTAGCACCAAAGTACACTGGTTATCCTTCACTGATGGTTACCCTCATGATTTCTCTATAAGAGGAACATCTGCAGGAGCATCAGGTTCCCCTAATGGAACATAGATAACTCCACATTCCTTGTCCAGCATGGTATCCTTGCCCCAGGAAGTGTCTCTGTGGAATCAAGAGAGGAGGAAGACTAGACCTTCTCAGGAAATCCCATCCTTGTAATTTTCTTTTTTGTTTTATAAAGCCTATTCCTTAAACCAGTGATTCTAGTTCCTCAGGTATGACTCCTAGACCAGCAGCATTAGCATTAGCACAGAATTTGTTAGAATTACAAATACATAGACATGACTCCACACCAACTTAAATCAGAAACTCTGGGAGTGGAGCTCGGAAATCTACTTTACCAAACACTGTGTGTGATTCTGATGTTTGCTAAAATTTGAGAACCACTAAACCCATGCCATTTGATATTGTGGAATGAGTCCTAAGCCCTTGAACAATCACACAGTTTGCCCAAATGGGTCAGGTGCTCAACCCAAGATCAATCAAAGTTCAAGTAAAAAGGTTGTGTTGTATTAACATGGTGGCTCCCACTGAAACCATGTAGATGTAACCTCATCCTGAGTCTTACTCCTTTTCTCTACTGACAAGAAGGTGGGAGAAATGTAAACTTAGAGTGGTCTTGTGTACCAGCATCTTCTGTGGTTTTCATGATATTCTGAGCCACAGTGTTGGCATCAAAGAGCTCCAAAATAAATATCTGTGCCCAACATCCTAACCAGAGATACTCCTCACAAACACACCACAGTTCATATTGTCTTAGACATAAATGTCTGCTCTAACACTAAAATGCCTATACAATTATCTGGCATTATATTTTGTACTGCTTATGTCCTACCCATGATTTCTTGCACCAGCAGCTACTGAATAAATCAAGGTTGATCTTCTAGGACTGAACATCCTTCACTACTTTAAGTTAAAAATATCAGCTTGTTACCTTTTTCCTCATTCTTATTATCTTTTAACTTTATTCTTAGCCTTATGACCTTTATTCCCTATTCCCATTCCATAGCCAAATCTCTTCTAGGGCATTAAAACTACTAGCCAACATACCAGGTTAGAGGAGGTTTGGGATGAAAGTTGATACCCAAATCCTAACACTCTTTCCCTTCAAAATTCTGAGACTATACATACAAAGCTGAGAAAGATGAAGCGCAGTGTTTATTTTATTGCTCAAAGTGCAGAACTCTCTGATAAACTGGATTGGAAAACCAGGCACAGATCTGAGGCTAAATTCTAGCTTCCACATGAATGGAGGCTGGCCAAGTTCATAGAGCAAATCTCAAACTGAACAGCTTAATCAGAGTATAGAGGCTTAGCAGGGCTAACTGAAGGCCAGGCTTCATCTCTCAAACTTAAGCATGCATTAGAATCTACTGAAGGACTTATAGAAACACAGATTTCTGGGCCCTACCTTCACACTGTCTGATTTACTCTTCCTGGGGTAGGGGCCAAGCATTTACATTTTTAAAAAGTTCCCAGGTGACGCAGGTGTTGCTTCTAAAGACTCCACTTTGAGAGGTAATTAGCTATATGGTTTACAGTGTTCTTACAGGGAGCAAAGCTTCCTGTATTTGAATGCAGAAAATTCCAAAAACAAGTTAGAGTCAAGCCAAAAAGGAACTTGCTATGATTTGGGGACATTGAGGGAAATCAGGATATGCTACCCCAAAACATGCCTCTTTGACATGAAAATTATTTTGTGCTGAAGTAGTTAAGAAGCAAAAAATTCAAGAATAGCTCTCTCTACCCATCGTACTTTCTGCCTAAGGAGGGATATAACTTCTACTTTAGTGGAGATGACGCCAGAGGAGTTCCAAAACAAACCTTCCTCCATTACTTTCCTCCAACATATTTACTTTCTCACAGTTTCCCACTCTTGAAAACCTAAAAACCATTTTCCTTTGTTTTGTCAGTTTTCTACAAATGTGTTGTTCTTTGCTGTAGTTGCTACAAAAACCAGAGCTTTGAGCCACCACTTTGAGTTACTTTTCCCTGAGCTTTCCCCTGTGTGATATGTTCTACGTGCGTTAATAAACTGATTATCTCTTGCTAACCTTTTCGATAAAAAGCCCATGCTAAAACCTCTAAAACAGGTAGAGGCTACATTTCCCCTTCCCTCCAAAACCTAAAAGTAATTTGGATTATGCATGAAATACAAGTGAGTCAGAGAGGAAAGGAAGTTAGAAAAGAAAAAGCATGAAAGAGTCTACCTTCTGCTTCTTTCCGCCTCAGGTCGCCGACGCGAGAGGAGCGGCCGCCATGTCTGCGCACCTGCAATAGATGGTCGTGCGGAACTGCTCGAGTTTCCTGATCAAGCGGAACAAGCAGACCCCCAGCACCGAGCCCAATAACTTGAAGGCCCGCAACGCCTTCCGCTACAACGGGCTGATTCACTGCAAGACTGTGGACGTGGAGCCGGCAGCCGACGGCAAAGGTGTCGAGGTGGTCATGAAGCGGAGATCCGGCCAGCGGAAGCCCGCCACCTCCTACGTGCGGACCACCATCAACAAGAATGCTCGTGCCACGCTCGGCAGCATCAGACACGTGATACGCAGGAACAAGTAGCGGCCCGACCTGCGCATGGCAGCTATCTGCACGGGCAGCGCCATCCTGCGCAGCCAGAAGCCTGTGATGGTGGAGAGGAACGGACCCGCCCCACCAAGAGCTCCTGAGCCCCCTGCTCCCAAAGCAGTAAAGAGTCAGCTGGCCTTCTTAAAAAAAAAAAAAAAAAAGTCTACCTTCTTTTGGCTAAAGTTGAAACATGGGAAGAAAAAGAGAAGGGCTTCTCCAATCTTTCAACAATTTTGGTCGCTGTTATTTTCCTGGATCTGAAAGTCTATATTCCCTTTCCACATTTCCCTCTCCCTTTGATGTCTGCTCCTCAGGTTCCCATCTGGGTCTTTTCTTATACCTGAAACACCTCCCCAGGATCTAGTATTTTCAAGGCCTACTGTGATCCAACCACTTTCAGCAGACTTCAGGCAGCAGAAGTCCCTATTTGCTTCAAATTAGTTGTAAAATAAATTTACATATGCTCTGTGTAATTGATAAAAACACAATTTAGAGCAAAAGCACCTAACTTTTTATATTCCAACTTTCCAGGAGGAACACTTAAATTCATAGCAGGGAGAAAGACAAAGCTATTGTGGCCACTTTTCACTTACATATGTAGTGTGGGAGGAGGCCATACCTAAGAATAGGATCTCATGAAAGAAAAGAGATAAGTCGTTACAAAGATCAGGCAAGTGTTGCATGTGATTAAAACACCTACATTTGAAGTGTAGGACCTTTGTTTAATCAAATAATTTTATGAGGTTTTGAATAAGCAAAGGTAGAACTTGGTGGAATGTAAGGAAGGAGAGGAAGGATTTGAACTTTATGAAGAAGCATAAAAAATTGAACATGGAGATTGAGGAATAAGAGCTATGAAGAGGTAAGAAGGAAGAGGACGGAATGAGAAGGGAAGATCTTAGAAGCAGAGAAGATAGAGCAGGCCACTGGGGGACTGGGGACCTTTTTGGTAGAGGAAGGTCTAATATTCACTATTCAGCTACTAGTTCTTCTGGGATATAACCTGTGTGTATTTCTTCCAAGGCCCATGCAAAATCTAATGCAACTGTCTCACTTATGATCCAATGGAAAAAAAAGTTCTACATTACCACATGGCAACAACTGACTAGCACTTAGAAGCAAGTAAGCCAAATCCATCCAGCCTTTCGGTGGCACCTGTCCTGATAGTTCCCATTGACCCATTCCCATCTCATGTGGATTGACACAGGGCTAATAGGAGCAACAGCCACTGGATGCAAGACCTGAGAGCAAAAAAAAAGTATCGAGAAAATAAGCCCTGAGGATTGGTGGGGATTTGGAGAAGGCACTGTATTCACAGCGGAAAGAGAAATACTGTCATTTTATTTAGACAGTAAAATATTGTAAGTAGTAAAGGATCCCACAAGAATGAAGAAATCAGGAAAACATGGGCAGCTGATACTTGAATTGTACTAATCCTAACTGGTGGCCCTTGAATCCTCATTCTTCATTTCCTGGAGCATTATGGAGATCTAGAGAATCTTTTTGAACTTTTCTCCCCCCCATTCTATCTTTACGTAGTTTATTTGGAATCTTTGACAGGGGAAACATCCAAAGCCTTGTGTTATTTCTCTTTACCGATTTTGTTGGGACAGGTAATTCTTGTTCCTATATGGTTAGGCATATGCAAAGGTTAGTGTATCAGGTGATTTGCAGCATAAATTAATTGTAAATCCTACTCATTTCTTAAGTTTGACCTGATCCTCCAACCTTTTAGTGTTTCCACCTCTCATATACCCAGTCCTGTGATTGGTCTGCAGATGGCATGTCTACTAGGTATCAGAAATAGAGTTCTAAGATCAAACTAGATGATCTGTCTATGCTCAAACCAGATGGATCTTGTTTAGTCAGCTCACAGAGTTTGTAAAAAACAAATAAGCCAACATGTACATATCAAAAGACTAACATGCAAATTCTGATTTCCTGTTTCTTTAGAAAAATCAGATCTGGCAAACTTTCAATGGAGCATACACTGCTCGTTTGCCTCAGCTTACCCACCTTGCCTTTTTAGGTTACCTGCCTGGCAAGCCATTTAACTTTTGTCCACTGAGCCGATGTCTGTTCAAACAATTCTCATTATGGAAAATAGTGTGTCTCAAAAGGCAGCCAAAACTATTACCAGAGTGTTCAATTGTTAGAAAGTTTTTCCTCATACTGAATAAAACTCAATTTCCATGAAACTTAAATTGAATTTACCAAATATTCACCTCCTGGTCTCGGTTTTACCTCCCAAATCTAAATGACATTGCTTTAATTACTAACAGATAGTCATCAGCTCCCCAAAGACTTTTCCAAGCCAGGCTAAACATCCTAATTATTTTAACCCTTCCACTCATGTCAGTGATTCTCAACCTTTTCTCCTTTCTGATCGCTTTCCTCTGGATATTATCTAGACATTAATAACAAAAAAGAATTGCTACCATCCTCTTTGTCATGATGAAATTAATATCCATATTAAATGATAGTGAAAAGTCATCACTTTCCCATTTTTATATTAATATCCATTTTTTATTGTTTTGATACATTTGACTATTACTTGATGCCCTGCCAGAGTAATACAGATATGCCTCAGAAATTATGACTGTCAGGGACAGAAGCCATGTTATATTCATTCTGTCCATTCTGCATCCATAATGGATTCATCATAATGTGCCCTCTGAGTGTAATATATAAATAATTAAGAAAGTAAGCACTATTTGTATACTCTTATTTAAAATGGGTTAAGTTGACAGAGCTAACAATTCACATGAGTAAGTTTAGATAACATAAAGATTGTGTGTACATGTACGCATGTGTGCGTGTGTTTGTGTATCAGTGGAAAAGCATCTTTACCTACCTTTTTCTGTAAGTTTTATAGACATATAGAAAAATTAAATGTTAGAGCCTTACATGAGCTTAGATGAATTACAAAAATGACAGCTTGAAAGTACGAGTAACCTTCCCATGGTCACAGAGATAATTACCGACAGAAGACCTAGAATCCAGATTTCTTGGCTCTTGTTGCCTCTTTCCAACCTACAAATATTTGTTCCTAATGTCCTTCTAGAAGTTTCGCAAGGTACACATATATTTAATGCACCTTTCAGTATTTACAGGTTCAGTGACTTAAAATCTGAAAGAAATTAAATTGAACCTCTTAAGAATTAGGCTGCATACCTGTAGGGATTTAAATCAAAATCTAACACATATCCTCATTCATCCAATGTTCAAAAGTTCAAGAGAGTAGATGCCACTTTGCTGTTTGAGGGTTGAGGTATGGGTAAAATTTTAAATTTATGGTAACAATTTTTGTTGACTGGTGCCCCAATATGTGCATATTAAGCTTAATTCATTGTCTCTCATGTGTCAGAAGGTCGAGTCCTTGCCTAAAGGTTAGTGAGTTTTAAACTTCTTTTGACATTTTCTGTTATTTTTCTAAAATCCTATAAAATTTCCTAACTTCTACCTAACTAGGGAAGTCACTTTCGAACTGGTGCATCTGAAATAAACATAAATCTTTATTTAAAGCATCTGTGCTAAAGTAGAGTATAATGGAGATTTATAGATACCTGGATGAAGAAAACTTAAAGTGATCAATTAAAATATACTTTGAGGTATATAATTACAAGGCAACACCAAGGGAAAGTAAACTGAATTCCTTAAAAAAAAAAAACTGATCTTTCGGCTATATATCAGCACCTAAAGCCAAAATAAGATCAATCACTACTACACTAAGTTACTGCGTATAGCTTAAGGTCTACAACAGAGACTACAGAGGTTTTCCATCAACAAGTTGAAAAGCATGATGGGTAGAAGTCAGTGCAATGACCTCTGTGAGTTACAATAAAGATACCAGTACAGCACTTGATAGAGATTGGACATTTCACTAGGAGCTAGCACTGACTAACAAAATCCCAAAATCTGAAGAATCTTCCTTTGCTCCTGAAAATATAAATTATGTTAGTAAGGAATATTACTTTACTTACCTGATTTTCTCATCAAAACTATCCATCCTGCTAATCTTGAAATGAAGCCTGATTTAAAGTAAGAATCATTCTTGATTCAAGGTTAACTCCACTGTCATATTTACATTTTTGATGATACATTTTCAAACTTGATTTAGACTGAATTAATAATATATCAAGATATTTGCTTAAAAGCAACCATTGCACAATCAACAGAATAAAAATGCAGCCCAAAGAATGGGAGAAAATATTTCCAAATTATATATCTGATAATGAGTTCATATCCAGAATATATAACTAATCTCTACAATTTAACACAAAAACAATCAGATTTTAAAATGGGCAAAGAACTTGAATAGACATTTCTCCAAAGAAGATAAACAAATGGATCATATGCACGTGAAAATATGCTCAACATTGCTAAGCATTAGAGACATGCAAATCAAAACCACAAGATACACCTCATACACAATAGGAAGGCTACTATTAAAAAAAAATACAGCCACTATGGAAAAAATATGTTGATTCCTCAAAAAATTAAAAACATAATCACCATATGAAACAGCAATTCCATTTCTTAATATATACCTAAAGAATTTGAAATCCAGTTGTCAAAGAGATGTTTATATATCCATGTTCATAGCAGCATTATTCACAATACCAAAAGAGGCAAGCAACACACGTGTTCATTAAAGGATTAACAGATAAACAAAATGTGGCATATAAATACAGTGAAATATTATCCTACCTTAAAAAGGAAGGAAATTCTGACACATTCTACAACGTGGATAAAACTTGAGGGCATCATGCTAAGTGAAACCAGTTACAAAAAGATAAAAACTGCGTGATTCCACTTATATGAGATACTTAGAGTCGTCCAATGTATAGAGGCAATATAGAAGTGTTATTGCCAGAGGCCAGAGGGAGCGGATAATGGGAGCTGTTGTTTAATGGCTATAAACTTTCAGTTTTGCAAAATGAAAAGGGTTCTGGAGATTGGTTGCACAGCAATGTGAATATACTTAATACTATTGAACTGCACACAAAAATAGTTAAGATGATAAATTTTATATTGTGTGTATTTTGCCACAATTTTTTAAAAAGCAATCATTAGGTTCACTAAAAGCAGAAAAATGTTTATTAATATTGCCTGTAATAGTAATGATAGTTACCATGAATTGAGCCCTTATTCCTCAGGCTCAATTACATGCACTCTCACTGAATTCCCAAAAAAAAACAAAAAAAAAGCCAATAACAAAAGCATCATTACTGTTCTCTGTTTACAGATGAGGAAACTGAAAATTGGAAATTAAATAACCTAGTCACATCTGACTCTGAGAGACATTGCAGTGAAAAAAGAAAAATGCCCTAAAACTTAGTGGAGTAACATGAATTTGTAGATCCAAAAATCGAATAGGCTTTAGAGGGATGGCTTATCTCTGCATCAATATGTCTAGTAATTCACCTAGAAATACTTAAGTGACAAAAACTAGAATAATCTAGAGACTTCTTCATGCACATGTTTGGTATCTGGTACAAAGACAGACACTCAGACTTGCCTCAGCAGAAACTGACAATTGGAATGACTGCATGTAGCCTTTTCACATTGCTTGAGCTTCCTCAAAGCATGGCTTCCTCAGGATAGTCAGACTTACAGCATAGTAGTTAAGGACTCCAAGAGTAAGTATTCCAGCAATAAGACAAAAGCTGTCCAGTCTTTTATGACCTAGCCTTTGCAGTCACATAACGTCATTTTTGCCATTCTTTATTGGCCAAAAGTCAAAAGCATACCCAGGTTCAAGGAGAGAAGACCTAGAACCTATGTCTTGATGGCATAAGTGGAATCTAAATGTTTGTGCTCATGTTGTAAAATCATCACAGACACCAAAGCCTTTATTACAGGGCAGTATGTAATGTTTAGTCCTAGGGCTTCATAGAGTGTTACAAGTGGAGGAAATAAGAAAAATGGGTAGTTAATACATACTTTCACTCTAATAAAGCAGAGTTTAAAAATGAAATCATATATAACTCAAAGACTTTTTTATTTCGGACACAATGCCAACCTAAGAATATTTTAAAACAGTGAATTCATACTAAAACAAAAATGTTTACATAACTTTGTTCTTAATGATAAATGCACACAAAATAGAGGAAAATCCACAGCAGGGACTGGCTCTGGGTTGTTGGCATCTGAGTAACAAAAGGACAAAGAGATAATGGATGGCAGTATGTATATTAGCAAGTACCAAACATCATTAATAGCCATTTGCCTGCTTTGAAGGACGACACTGGACTTACACCAAAGTCTTGACAAGGAGGAGAGCAGCCGTGCAGGAGCAAGCAGAGCCCTCGGGGTTTAGAATGAGCTAGTAGGGTTATAAATAGAGATGCCCCAAGCCCCTCAGCAGGCAAAAGTACACCCATCAATAAAACTAAAGATGAGGAGAAGAAACAGTCTGAAAATCCCAGGGGAAAAAAAAAACCAGAAGCCTAGAATAAATGAAGAAAACTCTTAAGTTATTCTTCCCCATGAAGAAAGTCATCAAAAGACTTATTTTCAGTCATAGAAAAGGGAGGTGTACAGAGCATTATTCTCATGTCCCACTGATATTTTCTTCTGGACGTTAAACAATGTCTATGAAGTCACATAAATAAAACGAGTCTTTTTTTCACTGTAAAAGGGACAGTAACACAAAATTAGAGAAGTTGTAATTACTGAGTCCTCTTTAAAATAACAATATAATAATTTATAAAGCAGGATTAGTTTTTGTCAGTGAGAATAACTAGAAAAATAATTATGGCTTATTTAAAAAATTATTAATTTCCAGATTATTTTATGGTTTATTTTTCTAGTGGATGTGCCTTAACATTTGCGCTAAGTTGAACTTGTCATATAAAGAAATTAATTTGTTTTTAAGAACTACTCTGTAATTCAACCAAGCAATAGGAAGGAGAGAAATGTGAATTGATATACAAAAAATATTGCTATATTCATATTTTATTATCTAAAAATCTGTACTGAGTCACTTTAGTAATCCAAGTCACAGTTAACAAAACATAGTGCAGTTTATTACAAGGCTTACAAAATTCTGAAAGATATTAAGTGACTCCTGAGTCACCAAAGCAAAATGAGAAAGGTTAGCTGGTGAAAGATTATGGGGGGCACCAAATATCAGCCTACAGCATTTAAGCTTTATTCCAGTGGCAAAAGGGAGGCATTGGAAGTATTTGAACAAAATAGTGACATTACCAAACAAGCCTTGTAGGAAAATTAATCCGGTGTTCAAAGGCACTTTAGATTTTAATATGGAATGACTGAAAATCAGTGAGAAGTTTACTGAAATAAAATCCAGAGGGGAAAAAGTAAGTACCTTAACTAGGTTTCGTGATCATGGAAGGGAAAGGTGAGGGATAAGTAAGATCATGTGGGGATGTAGGGGACCAGCCATCCCAGTTTGCCTGAGACTGAGAAGCCAAGGATGTAGGATGCTCTGTGCTTAAGCCAGGAGAGTCCTAAACAAATCAGGGTGGTTGGTAACCCTAGTTGTTAGGGGAAAAGAAAGAAGAATCATTTTTTTTTTATTACAAGGAGACAAGACTGGAACAACCATTCGAAACTGTTTAATAGCTAGAACCTTAGATTAACCAAATCCTACTTGCAGCCATTCTAGATATTCGCCCTGCACAATAAGTATGAAATAAAAGGTATGGGAACACAAATGAACAGATAACTTTACGGAAGTCTTTGTTATAGTTTAGCTACAGAGTAGGATCTAGCAGGGTAGAAGCCAGAAACCTGAGTAAGATATGTTATAAAAGAAAAGCAAATGTTAAACATAGCCCAAAACGTAAGACAGTGGGTCAAGGAGTGAAGGCAATGTTGGCTCAAGGTACCAGGTGGAGAGTGCAAGAGCTGAGTATGAGCCGGGGAGTTGAGTTAAAGATGAGCGAAGGTGATGAAGGATCAGGAAATGAGGCTCAGGAAGAAACACATGTGGGGGCCATCAGGCTCCAAACCACCAACTTCTTGGTGTTCAAAGACAGTTTTGTCTTTAATAAGGAATGACTGGAAAGCATTTAGAAGGCTATCAAAATAATTCAGAGTGAGTGAGCATTAAGTATTATCCCTTATGTTACTTGTTTTCGCTAGTTCCTCTTTCCAGTTGGCCATTCCACCTTCCGGTAGAACAATGTTCTCCATTCATTGCCTCAATGAGAGGTGACAAAACAGAAGGACCGAATATGGGTGGATGGAGCATCACTCCACATATTTTTGAGTTTCAAATGTCTACATATCTGTGGGGAAGGAAAGACAATAGGTTTGAGAGAAAATGCATGGGGTGGCTGGATGGAAAGGAAGGAAGCAGGAAGGGGAGGAGGAAAAGAAGGAAGAAAGAAAATGAAGAGACCAATAAATTGATCTAGATCTGTCATCTATAATATACCCAGGGCCTGGGGTTGCAGTTGAGGGAAGGAAGACTGTGAGGAACTCAGGAGGGAGACAGGCCAGTGGATAATATTAGGGGCTTAGTCTCCCATGTGGAAAGATCACAATCCCAAAGGCAGTGTTGTATTCACAGACTTCCCGGCCTCCACTGACATGCACATTTTTTTTTAATTTTGTTTTGTTTTGTTTTAGGCTAGCCAAGTGAAGCAGTGGGAGTGGAAAAGGAACAAAGAAATCTGTAACTGGTTGTGATCAATTAGTTGTAAACACCACTGCACTCGGACCAGCCGACATGCACAGTCTTTCAGGACATGATCTAGCACCACCATGTACATCTCACTCTAGTCAGAAATCTTGGCCAAATCCTTGGCTAACTTTCTACCTCCTGCCTGTCCTAGTCCTGTTGATTCTATGTCCTAAATATCTCTTAACTTATTTATCTTTCCACCATCCCTACTGCCATTATCCTGTTTTACCATTCAGTCCATGCTGGCCTGTGACTTTTGGTTACAACCACCTACCATCTGGATTTTCTGACTCGTCAGTCTTCATAAACCAATACATTAGTCTTTCTAATAGGTGGTGCTGATGATTGGCACACAAACCCTAGGTTAGGTTGCCTTTTTTATGTTTCAGTTTAGTTAACTCATCTGTAAATGACATTTGAAAATCACATCTAACTTACCAGATTGTTTAAAGAATTCCATGAGTTAATACTTGTAAAATGTGTTCACATGGCACTGTGTTAGCCACTAAGTGTGAACTATTATCATTGTTGTTGTTATTATATTATTATTACAAGTATATAATGTAAATCTTTTCCCACCACTCACCTGTCAAAAGCTAAAGTTTGAAATTGCCTTAGAAAGACATTTTGGTTGAATCTAGCAAAAGGTGGCTTAACTTAAACCAAAGAGTACTCTCTAGGAGCTCAAGGCCAAAAGTGCCCCTGGCCTCACAGGCTCCCAGGATAAGAGTCTGAGAAGCATTATAACCAAGACAGATACCCTCCATTTTTTTGTTGTTTGTTTGTTTTTATTTCATTTTTTTTCCTTTTCCCTGACTCCACATTGGTTTTTGCCCCTGCTTCTTACTGTATCTGTGTCATGCCATCTCAGAAGACTAACCTTGCTGTCTTTTCAGGTTTAGGGCAGCAAATGGCTGTCCCAAGATTCCCTACCTATGTGCTCAATTTAAGCTCCCAGCAGAAACAGTTTTCAACATTTTTGTGCAATTGAAAATGGTTGGTCATCTTGGTGGAACTGACAGAAAAGAGCTGTAGGAAAGGCAGATGGCCCAACTAATGAGTGTGTCTGTTAATTCTGACTCCAAACTATGCTTCCAGACCTGTCTCCTACCACTTCCCTGCAAAATAGATACACCAGCCTTCCTGGATTACTCACTTCCCACAATCACTGTACCATATATATATCTCTTTGCCTTTGCACACACTGCTCCTTTCATCAGAATTCCTCTTACCAACCATTCACAGAGCCAACTTCTTTCTGTCCTTCCAACTCAACCCAAACACCACCACACTGATGATACCTTCACGTCCCATTCACTGCAAATTGTTTGTATATTTTGTATGTTTTCCAATTACAGCTTCTAACATATTGTATAAAATTATCAATTATATTTTTTCTCTGTGCTTCTTCAGGGCAGGGACTCTCATTTTAAGTTCATCTTTTTATTTTCAGTGTCTAGACAACTTTTTGATTGAACACCTAAATGAAAATTAATTGTGGTTTTTTAATTATAAAATTATATTAATGCAGTCTTTTTAGGAGAAACAATCTGAGCTTATAAAAAGCCTAAATTCATAAATATTTTCCAAGTAACGTTCTTAGGAAAACACTTCTCAGTATTCACAGTAATGAAACTAAGGCTAATAATTAATTAAAAAATGAATACTCTGATATATCTGTTTTAATTAATAGAGTCATTAGATATAAGCACATCTGTTTCATGTTAATAGATATTGCCAAAACAGGTTTAACATTTTGTGAAAATAGTTAATTTCATGTAAACTAATCTTGGCTTTCAATTTATTACATATTTTATTGCATGAACAATATATCTTTTCCAGAGATGATGCAAGAATAACTAGTGTATGCATGAATAAGTCTGAATATTGAACCCACAAAGCCCATTTGAATAAGTGTACTCTGCCTGTTTCTATTTGTCATGACAGATAAATACACATGCCATTTTTCAAAACTAGCTGCTACTTTTAAAAGCATTTCCCTTTAGAGTACCTGTCTCTTTAGCATTGTTGCATTTCAAAATTGAGAACTTTCTTGTCCTTTTCTCTCCCATTTCTCTTTCCTTCTACTCCTCATCTCATTCAGTTTCTTCTGCAATGTGACTAAAGTCTAGCAACACCCTCTTTTTATTTTTCTATTCTGACAACCTGTGCCACTTTCATTCTTACCTTAATCCCCTACACTCTGAAATAATGGTGATACTTTGAATGTGCCAAAATGTCCACTCTCCTCTGAACCCATCAGGAGTATTCTTTCCCATTTCACTTGAGCTAATCACTTGCTTTAGAGTAAAGAATTAGCAGATGTGCTTGCATGGTTTGAAAGGCACTTTGTGCCTGCTGATTCACCCAAGAAGAGGTCATCCCGGGTAGATGCTGGTCCTTCCAACTGGGCCCAGATCAAAGACACATTGAACAGACTTGAACCGAATGAATGCACAGCCTGGAGCTGAACCCAACTTACTTTGCCATCTAAAGCAGATGACCCTATTCTAAATCTGATATATCCATGGACCTGTAGACCTCAGAGCATCACAATAAATTCCCATCGTTGCCAGTCACTGCATTATGAGGTGGTTTGTTACTTAGCATTATTGTGGAAAGAGCTGACTGATACAAAGTTCTTCCTAACACCACAGCTCTCTGACTCTAAAGTATTCAAAAAAAAATCCTCATATATATATTTCTCTCAAATGACAAGACATACAAATGTAATTAAATACTAAAAGAGCTGATTGTGGTTGTGATTGAGCACCTAATAAACGCAAGGGATTATTTATATTTATTATTTCTAATTCATTCTTTTACTGGTAAAAATAATTGATTCAGAAAATTTAGAGAACTTTCTCAAGGTCATGATACTAGTTAGTGGCAGATACTCAAACTAGGTCTGCCTGAATCCAGAATGCTGGATCTTCTCTCTCACACTGTATATTATCATTATGCTATAAATTAAAGTAACAGTCATCATAATAATTATTTCAGTCCCTAGAATTAATGTTGTTTTCAGATAGTTTCTGCTTATGATATTTCATGGATTGCAAATGGTTAAGGCTAAATAAAAGGATGAAAAGATTTAAAATATTTTAATTATAGACATAGCATAATTTGACATTTTTTAATATAAAATTTCAAGACATGAAAATCATCAGAGCAGGTTTGGAAGATGATTTTTACTTGCAATATCACAAAGGTGCAGCATGTTTAAAAATTATTGTTCTGGCCATTCTCTATAGCATGTCCAGTGATAGACAATTGTATTTGTGCACAGAACAATTTATATTTGAAAAAGACTAAATAACCATTATTTATCATTATAAAGAAAAAATATGTTTGAAAAATATGACATACAAATGCTCCAAACAGCAACTTAGTAAAATTATAGTTGAAAGATACCAATTTGAAGTTATTTACTCTTTGATTTCTTTTAGTTCTTTTCACCATCCAAACAAAAACTTCTCTTTTGGGTGTTTCGTTTGGTTTTGTTTTTCATTCAGGCATGTTTGATAAATATTGTGGCTTTATCGTTACAGAGAATATCTGTGGAAAAACAGAAGACAGTAACTTTTCTAAGTCAAACAGCAGCCTGTTGTCTGCCCTGATCAGCCACAAAGTAGTTGTATACGAAAATATCAAAAATACAATGACTCCAAGCAACAATCTGAAGAAAGGCTTAACAAGAATAGCATAGCAATATTGTGAGGGTCTTGCTTCAGCCCATCTTGATGTTCCAAAAGGAAGATCTTAAACCGTCAGCATAACTAATATTCCACTCAATTTGTTCATATGTAGCATGTCAAAACTTTAGGTAATTAAGATGTCAGAATTTAGATAGTTCGGATGAAATTTGAGATAAAAGTAAAATCAAAGTTAGCAGTGTAGTTATGAATTAGGCTTGATGTTGAAAGCAACTCAAATTTGCTGTGAGCTTAGGGAATGCTAGGGCATGCAAATGAAAAATGAGCTTACTACTAGGCAATTGCTTGCCATGGTAACAAGCCCCAAATTTTTAGTATCTTAACTCAGTAAGAGTTTATTTCTCCATTACAGTTCAGTGTGAGCAATTGCAGTGGTAAGGCATTTGTGCTACTGTCTCCACGTCCCTCAGTGGAGTCCTCAGAAAAAGAGCATGGAGAAAACACACTCCCTTCTTTACCACTCTTACCCTGAATCGGCATAATCATTTCCACTGATTCTGTCGTGAGAAATAGTCACGTGTCTTTACCAAGTTGCAAAGCAAGATGAGAAATGTAGTCCCCAGCAGGTAGCCATATGCCAGTGATGAAACTATATTATGCCATAGCACGTGTATACCTATGTAACAAACCTGCAAGTTCTGCGCATGTAACCCAGAACTTAAAGTATAATAAATAAAAATAAATACATAAATATATTTTTAAAACCTATATTATGAAAAAGCTACACAAAATTTCGTAGAAAGTTTGCTATATTTCTTCGGAAAATAGTTACTAAATTTCATGATATGTATACCATTACAGTAGGCACTATAAAGTTCTAAATATTTTTTCCTTCAAGCAGCTTATAAAATAAATGGGGAAACAAAATAGATTAATGGCATATGCTTATAAGCATTTATAGAGCCAGTTCTCAATTACTCAGAGGATCACTGTGGATTTATACAACCTGGTTACTTAGAAGACCATTTTGGATTTATAGATTTATTATTTTATCTCTTTCCTTTCAACCACATTTTTTAAAGCATTCTCTTCTGCTTGAAGAGTATACCATGTTCACACTCACAGAGACACAGCCACAAAATCATGCAGTCAGGAAAACAGTATAAAATTCAAATCAATCACTTGTTATTTGTCCTCAGTCCTTATAAAACACTTGGTTGAGAAAAGTGATGTTAATTTATTGGAACCTCTCAAATAGTCATGTTCACGCTGCCCTTACCACAACAAACATTCAAATTTTGATAGAGTAATAGGTGACATTTTCATAGGCATAGCAGTGAAGGGAAAACATATTTGAGATACAGACGAGAGTTAGCACAAGTCATAAGAGCACCTATCACTGATTGAGTGTCCTTCGAGTCAAGGCACTGTATTTGTGCTCAATGATATGTATATGTGTTTCATTCTAATGCAGCTTATAGAGTAGATTTTATTATTTGCATTTTGGGCAAGCATTGGAAAGAAGAAATAACATGACTCTTCATATTTTGAACTAAGTGTTTAGGTGTTATTAATTGACAAAAAGAATATCACTTTTAGATTATCAACACACATTTAGATCAAGACTTTTTGATGTCCTATTTGCTGGTTTGCTTCTTTTATAAATGTTTTATTGATACTGTGCAGAAAGCAATATATACGTACTGTCTTCATCATGAAAGATTATGGAGTCTAAGAAAATTGCAAAGGGCATATGCAAAGGAGGAAGACAAAGACTTTTACTCAAGAATTAGGGCCAGGTGTGGTGGTTCATGCCTGTAATCTAAATGTTTTAGGAGACTGAGGTGGGAAGATCCCTTGAGCCCAAGAGTTTGAAACCAGGCTGGGAGACATAGGGAGCCCCACCTTTACAAATAACAACAATAATAATTATAAATTAGCGGGGTATGGTGGTGCATACCTATGGTCCCAGCTACTCAGGAAACTGAGGAGCGAGGACCATCATGAGTCCAGGAGGTCAAGGCTGCAGTGAGCCATAATTGTACCCTGCACTCTATCCAGTCTGGGCAACAGAGTGAGACACTGTCTCACAAAATATTAAGAAATAGAAAAGGCATGTTTTAAATGTTCCTATGAAGGTTAATATATTATCTTAAAAGCATTGCATCATATAATAGCAGATCTTTTCCTGAAAGCAGGTTTTGGTATTATGGAAAGGGCCATGCAGGGGAAGAAAATAAATTGTAGAAAATAAACTTCAGACCACAGAGAACATGCTTAGCCTACTTCATAATTTGTCCAGGGTCAACCATGAACATAGAGACAACAAAATTAAAGTGGCTAGATCGCATCTATTATTAATTCAAATATATAGGAAATGCAAATGGCACTCAAAGACAAATACAAAACTTGGGTGAGAAGCAAATTATATGGATTGACATTTTGGAAGTTCAGTTTGAGTGAGGTCCAGAAACCATGGATTTTATCTGGCAAAACCAGGGAGTAGTTTCTGGACTGAGTGACATGGAAACTTTCAAGGTTAGGATGAAAAGGATCTTCTGAGTTTTCTTGCTGCATAAAATGGTTGTCCAAATAAAACTGAAGTTCATTCATCTATCTACCAAACATTTATAAAGTGCCAGTCTTTTACAGGGACCTCCTTAAGCACAAGCACAGGGATAGCAAACACATAGTCTTAAAGCTATTCTTTCTTCCTATGCCCATGGCAGGCATTGCTAATCAAACACAGTTATCTTTTCCGCTTACATCAGACATAGCCTCAGATATCTCTATAGCCTTCTCTATATATCACTGCAGGCATTTACTAGCAATCTACTTGCAGTTGACACAGAGATGATGCTTATTTGCTACTCCAGCATCAGGCAAACAAAAATGCCATAGACATGATCTTATCCCTCAACAAGCACACATTTTAGTATTAATGGGGGAAGAGACTGGGAAGGTATTGGAGATAGTTGGCTCAGTGGCTGTAGCTAAAAAATGTGGGATCAAATGTACTTTGAAAACAGTGAAACTAAAGGAAAAAGAAACTATGAGAAGGCTATGTTTCATATGAATATTTCCACCTGTGCATCCAAGATTGAACTATAGACCTATTAGATATGGCCAGAGTGTTCTTTAAATCTAACAAAATCAACTAAAAATTGTAATTATAACTAAATATTAAAAAGTGGCTGTTTTATTTCAGAGATTGTTAAGGAGCAAGCACTCTAACATGTAAGTGTACTGTGGTTCTCAGCTGAAATGTAAAGGTTAATGAAACAGGTCTTGTTGGTTGAGGATTTGGGATCAGTTACTTTGGATAAAAGGAAGAAAAGGTTTTTTCTTGGAATATGAAAAGAAAATTAATAATTTCTAAACCTTCACTATTGACATCAGAGAGCAAAATATTTCTAAGGCGGCCAGCAATAGGGAATATGAAAACCTAAAATCATGAAAGTGGGTTTTAAAAATATTATCTTATCAACAGATAATTATTTTACTTCTGTTCTCTTTTTTCCAAAATAAAATCTCTGTGAAAACCCAATACAATCCTTACCTACCTCTATCAAATTTTACCTTGCTCAACACGTCTTCTAAGTCTTTTCTTTCATGTCTTTGCTTTCTCTCAAGTGTGAATAATATTGAAAGTTTTCACATATATTGTGGCTTTTAAGATAAGTTGATTATTAAATCAGTTTTTTTTTAATTTTTCATTTAATAAAGTCTATTCATTCACCATCTTATCCTATGAAATGGCATAGGAGCGTATTCCCTGAAATCAGAGAGATTAACATTTAAGAAAAAGAAAATAAAATTATATTAATAGTTTCATATCTCTTTTCCAAGGCCTAGACTTAAATTTGAATGAAAATGTTAAATACTTACTCTGTTGCACTCCCAGCATAACCAATACTATCTGTGAGTAAAATATTAAAATATTACTTCCATTTAATTACAGACGAAAGAAAATAATGTAAATAAAAAAGTCATCCTTGGATACTAATGTTATATGCTTTTATGTTCATCATTTTAAAAAGTAAACACTCATTTGTAACTTATAACCGAAACTAATGTAATAGAGAAAAATGGAAATACTAACATTTAATTATTTTAATAAGCTGGGCTGCTGATGATTCAAATAGTAATACCTACAAACTGGCTGAAGCATGAGGCAGAGATTTGCAACTTTAATAATAATGGTTTTTAAAAAGACAGCTATTTCATTGATTTTGTTCAACAGTTTCCCTAATACTTTAGGCTTCATAACTCTTGGTATCAGCCAAAATTTAGCTACAGCCTGCTTATAGCCAATAGCTAAGAAATGTGTGTTAACAAGCACAAATGATAAATATCAGTCCACTATGACTTGGTTCTTGAGAGATTAACCTTCTTAGTGGGAAAGGTTTTGATTGCAGCCAAAAAAGGACTACATAAGCAAACCAAACCTAGTTTGAACTCTCAAACTTTATTTAATATAATTGCTAGTAAGCATAGACAGAAGCACAGATAGAAGAAAATGCTACTATCTGCCCACTCAGTTCAGGTAATTGCTTCCAATCTGACCCATTCCCCAGTGGCAATTCTTGGTCAGTGGGAGCCTGGCATGATATAAGAAGGATGTTCTACTGAGAAAAAGGGTAACTTAATGATTTACTAGAACTTTCAGATCAACTGAGAGATTCAGATACAAAGAATGGAAGTTCAAAGCATAAAAGGCCTGATTTTTGCAATCCAGCTTGATTTCCTACTCTAGTTCCAAAAATGGAAATGAACTTAGATATCTCAGGTTTTTTGCTGCTATCTATTGGCCAGATTATATTTCCTATGGTGACACACCAATTAGTCAAATATTTCAGTCAAGTCAATTTTGTTATGTACAAGTCAACCAATTTTTAAGAATTAAAATAAACTTAACTGTGCGTAAGAAAAAATGTCCATGGGTGACTTTGGCAATAAATTATCCAGAAAAAAAAAGAAGGTCAGAAAATTCATCTAGTTAGTCAATGATCAACAAAGATTTATTAAGCACCTACTCTGTACTGTTTTAGAAGACTGGAATACAACAGCTAACAAGACTGATTTTTTTGATGAAATTGCAATGCAGGAAAGATACAAATAATAAATAAGCAAATAATTACACAAGAAAATTCTTAAGAATGATGAGTGTTATGAAGACCATTTCTTTGTAACATGCAATAGGTAAACAGTAGTGAGAGAATAGGAAGGAGTAATTTGGAAAGACCTTTCTGAAGGGGCTGTCTTTGAACTGAGACCTGAAGGGTGAAAAGGCACCAGTCAAGCAAAGATCTGGAAAAGAAAATTTCAGAAAGTGGGAACAGTATGTGAAAAGGCAGTATGTGTCAAGAACAGACACAGAAAGATGGGCAGCAGCTGGAGTACAGATCATAATGGGGAGCTCTGAAAAGAGGTTAACATGATAGCCAGGAGCCTTCTGGGTCATTGTGAGGAGTTTGTGATCTATTCTAGTACAAAGGAAAGCAACTGGGGGATTTTTCAAAATAAGATAAATCAGAGGTCTTAATATTTTTCCAAGATCTTTCCGACTTCCAGGGACCATAAATTATAAAAGACTGTACTAGAAACCAAAAGACCATAAGCATGAGACTTCCACAGTACAATAAAATCTTATGGATAACTTTCTTCAGGTCACTGTCTAATGTAGGCAAAGCCTAAATGGCTCTAGTACTGGCCACACTCTGTAATATGAGCACATTCAGTTAGCTTTTTAAAAAATGTACAAGGCATCCTCATTGACCAGCCAGTCATTTAGCACAGTTATGGTTTTATGCTAATCAAAAAAAGTTTCTAGCATAGTGGTATCTCTGTTTTTTTTTCCTACTATAAGCAGAGTGGCATTTCTTCTATAAGGTTTTGAAAGAGCTTATTTGGAGATTTTATCATTTTTTTTTAACTGCCTTTCCTTTCCACATTGACCTCAGCATTTCTTATTTGATGTACTTTTCATTATTAAAGCTTTTAATTTAAGGTGAAGTAACTCAATAAATACCTTCTTGTAATTGACTTGTGGGGACCAACTCACTAAACTAAACTAAACAGTACAGAAAAGAGCATTAAATTGCATAGAATGTATGATGGGAAAGAACACTAAATTATACAAAAGGTTTACTGGATAGCCTCTAACTATGGTTTCCCTGTTCTTTATTTTCTTTTCCAAATGTTCTCTCTCCTAAAACTTTGTATTAGAACATCAATAAAATTTAGCTTATGGATGCCAATAAAGATAGCATTGAAGCAGTTGAATATATTGAAACACAGTCAATTCTTTATCTTCTCTGCTTCTCAGCCACAGAGTTTAGCCTGGAAGGCAAATCTCCTGGATCTTAGTCTAATCTTCTTTCCAATAAACCAGAACTCCGAATAGTGCCTGTGACAATGGAAGTACACAAAGTCTTTCCAAGGAACTCAGTTGAAAGTATTGTGTTGATTTCTCTTTCACACCTCCTTTTTCACAGTTACCTATCTATCTCTGCCTATGCAAATGAAAGATATAATTCTGAAGCGTACCTAGTTTACTTTGGTATGTTGTCATTGGGGGAAAATATGACAGAGACAATTCAAAACATTGACTTTAGGTTAAGAAAAGATGGCCCGAATGACTTCCATTGACTTTTTTCAACAGCAACATCCATCAAGGGATTGTGTGACATTGCTGTTGCAAAACTCCCTCTATTCTCATTTTTTATTTATGCCAACAAATTTTCTTAGAATACAGCTCATGATAAAAGGTAAAGCAAAAAACTGATTCTGAATTTTATCTCATTCTAGCAATAAATAGGCTTCATCCACGGATGCATGTTTTTTTTAGAAAAATGAATTTCCATACATTTCATTAGAAGATACACTCCCAATTAAGTATACTTTTTATATTTAATCATTATTATCAAAATGTATAATATATGTAGGTATGTGTGTGTGTATGTGTATATATATATATATATACAGAGAGAGAGAGAGAGAGAGAGAGAGAGAGGGTAATCAACTGTATGCTAATAATACAAGTAATGATAGAAGACAGAAGAATAATCTGTTTTGTAAATGTATTTTCTTTTGGTAAAATGCATATAAATTTGTCATTTTAACCATTGTTAAATATACAATACAGTGATATTAATTACATTTACAATGTTGTGCAACCATTACCTCTATTTCCAAAACCTTTTCATCACTCAAACAGAAATTTTATAACCACTGAGCAATAATTCCACATGCCCTGTACCCCTGTGCCTGATAGCCTCTAATCTACTTTCTGTCTCTATGAATTTGCATAGTCTAGATAAGTTATGCAAGTGGAATCATGTAATATTTGTTCTTTTGTGTCTGGCTTATTTTACTTAGCATATTGCTTTAAGGTTCATCCATGTTTTTCATGTATCAGAACTTTATTTCTTTTTATAGCGGAACACTATTCCATTGTGTATATATATATACATTTTTTTTAATCTTTTGACAATTTGATTATAATGTGTCTTGGTGTGGGTTTCTTTGACTTTATCCTACTACAGTTCATTGACTTTCTTGGATATGTACATTCATCGATGTCATCAAATTTGGGAAGGTATCAGCCATTATTTCTTCAGACATTCTTTTTGTTCTTTTCTGTCCATTCTTTTCCTGGGACTTCCGTAATGTATATGTTGGATTGTTTGATGATATCACACAGGTTTCTTAGGCTCTGATGAACTTTTTCTTATTTGTTTTTCAGTCTGCAACTCTGACTCAATGATTTTAATGTACTATTGTCAAGTTCACTGATTCTTCTGCCTACTTGCATATGCTTTTAAAACCATTGAGTGAACTTTTTATTCCAGTTACTATACTTTTCAGCTCCAGAATTTCTATTTGGTTCCTTTTTACAATTTCTTTCTCTTTATTGATATTCTCATTGTGTTCATTCATCATTTTTCTGACTATTTTTACTTTTTTGAACATGATTTTATTTAACTTGTGGAACATATTTAAGACAGTTGCTTTAAAACCTTTGCTAGTAAGTCTGATTTCTAGGCATCTTCAGAGATTATTTCTTTTCATTTATTTTTTTCTTTTAATTGGACCGTTTTTTCTTATTTTTTATATGCCTTACTTTTTTTTTGTTAACAGACATTTAAACACTATAATGTGGTAACTCTGGAAATCAGATTGTTTACCCTTTCCCAGTGTTTTCCCTTCCTTTCTTCCTGCCTTTCTTTCTTTCTTTTTCTTTCTTTCAATCCTTCCTTCTCTTTCTTTTTTCTTTCTCTCTTTTTATCTTTCTCTTTCTTACTTTTCTGTCTCTCTGATATTAAAGGCTATAGCAATTCATTGACTTAGTGACTTTCTCAAACTCTTAATGCAAAGACATCATTACTTATCATGTGTAGTCACTGAAATCTCTGTCCTTCAACTTGTGTTCAGCTAGAGTTTTGACAGAAATTTCCCTGAAGACCAGAAACTAAAAACAAACAAACAAACAAACAAAACCCAAAATAAAACCCTCTTCTAGTCTTTGTATATTAGCTATGTGCCAAAGCACTCTGTCAAAACTTAGCCAGGCTTGCACTGAGCCTAAGGCTCAACCTGAGGTGTAAGCTTAGAGTTTTCTCTAGTCTTTTCTGGCATACATCTTTCCCTGCTCATGTACATAGCTTTCTAAATTAGGATTTTCTCTAGTCTTTTCTGAGCATATACCTTGCCCTGGTCATGTACATGACTTTCTAAATTCCCCAAATGCATAGTGCATTGAATTACCCAATTTTCAAAAGAAACTCTCCCCAGCTTTTGCTCCCAGGCATTATGTGGTCTATAGTGCCTTTTAACCATAATCTTTTATGTGAAGTGTCTACAGTGTTATTTCACCTTGCAGGACTTCTGAGTGATGCCCACCATCTTTCTAGTCCAAGCTGTGAGTTAGGTGAAAAAGACAAGTACCATAAGACAGTCCTTCAGGCAGCCCCCAAATAAGTCAGAACCAACATACACAATAGTTTGCAAATCAGGTCAGCTCTGCTCCCTCCAGAGTCCAGAGTCCTACACTGAGAACACAGACTTTCTTCTTCAAAACTGAAGCCACACCAGGAAGGGTGAAACAAATGCAAGTAAAAACACCACAAAGCTTCCCTACTGCTTTGAAATTCAGCATTTGCTTGGTTGCTGAAAAACCTGAGCATTTTTTCAGAGTTCTTACAAAGTTGGTAATAACTGTATTTGCTTTTTATTTTTCTGGAAGACGGGTGGCAGGAGAAGAAGACCTTGGACCTTCCCTTCTCTTTTGCTGGCATCACGCCAGAAGAAGAAGAATCTTAACAATTAAAAGCACTGGGATTGTTTTAATTTAGCCTTAATTTTTTATATATTATTATTGCATTATATATGATAGAGTGGTCAGTAAAAGACTTTTACACATAAAAATATATTAAGATACAATTGAATGTAGGAAGTAGAATTAAAACATAAATTTGAAGAAAACTTGTTTTAATTTCAATTGCTAAAGAAGAACTTGTTCATGCATATTTTAAATAAATGATAGACTATGATATTTATATGCCACTGGGTACATTTAAAAAGAGAAGCAATAATTTTATCTTAAACATAAGTATTTATAATGTTTTGAAAGTTACATTATTTGCAACTATTACCTGGATTTATAATAAAAATATTTTACAGATCAACTTACAAATTTGCAAAGGGCACTTAGTTTTCCAAAACTCATTTAAGAAGTATTTGCACCAATATTTGAAGAGCACTGCACTATTCCATGCCATTTCCTTAAATGTATACCAATTGAATTATCATGTTTAAATACAAAAGAGAATTAGATTTGAGTGCTATTAGCATCCTCCTTTTACTCTACCTTGCAGCAGCAGTCAACAAGGAAGCAGTCAAGTTGATTACTGCTTCATTAAAACACTCTTCTTGGCAGTAGCGTGACTGCTTATGCTTCTGATGTTCTTTCTACCTTGCTAACTGTTTCCTCTCAGTATTTTCTGGTTTGCCCATGTACTTTCAGCCTCTAAACATCAGAGCGTACAAAGATGCAATTCTTGGCTCTCTTCTATTACTGCATGAATCTCCTGGCTTTTAAAAATCTATTTGCTAATAACCACCAAAGACATATCTTCCTTTCTCATCTCTCCTCTGTTCTCCAAGTTCTGGTATCTGTCTATTTTATGCGTCTACTGAATGTTTAGTAGTTGCAACCTTAATATAACAAGTCCTAAAAACAACTCTTGGTTCTCTCCACTTTGCAAACAAATTACTGTCCTAGTCTGACCCATTTAAGCTAGTGACTCTCCTTTTAACTCAGTTTTTCACCCAAAAATCTATCTGTCGGCATTTATTTCTCCCTTGGTACATTATGCCAACCACTACCATAAGTGTATCCAATCCATCAGCAAGTTAATTCAGCACTAGTTTCAGAACATATCCTGAATCCAACAATTTTTCTCTATCTTCACTGTTAATACCTTGTCCCATCTATATCATCTCTCATCTAAATTTTCGTTATAGCCTTTTCAATAATCTTCCTGATTCACTCATAATACATTTTCCACATTGCAGTCAGAGTGATTTAATAGAACAAAAGTTAGGTCATGTCACCTCTCTCCTAAAAAATTTTCAACAACTCAAAGTAAAATTCTAATCATCTAAAAAGACTCTACATCAGGTACTTTTACCCAAGTTACACATTAGAATCATCTAGGGAACTTTAAAAAAATATTGAAGCCTATTATAATTCTAGGTACTGGAGCTTGTAATGGTATTTTGTTAGGTACTGTAGGAGAACCTAATGTGCCTCCAAGGTCGAGAAAGCTCATTGTCCATCTTTTCAACCTTACACTCTATAGCTCACGTACAATATCTGGGCTCCAGTCATTACCTTTCTCTATTTAAACATACTAAGCTTGTTCCATTTGAGGACCTTTGTGCTTGCTGTTTCTGGGTCTGAAATGCTCTTTCCAAAGATCTTCTGATGACTGGCTTGTTTTTGTCAATTTGCCTCAATTTTAATATCTGTAGTAAGCCTTTCAATGACCACCCATCCTAAACCTCTAATTGAAATGATCTTGTTCATTGGTTTCTGCTTATATTTCTATTATCTCCCAATGGACTATAAGTATCATGAGAATAGTAGCTTTATCTGTCTTGCTCCCCATTCTGTTAGTCCAGGATAGGCTAAGTTCAGCTTTGGTGACACACAAGCCTATAACCTCACTACCTTTAAACAATTAAAGTTTAGTTCTCACTTATGCTTTATGTCCACTGCAGCTCAGCTGGAGTTTCATTTCAGGACTCAGGCTGATGGAACAGATGCTATCTGGAACACTGATAAAAGAACATTTGAGGGTCTCAAACTGGCCATTTAATTGTTGTGACCCAGAAACTGACCTATGCCAGTTTCACTGACAACCACACTGACCAGAGGAAGTTACATAGCCCCATCCAGCTACAAAGAGGCCAGGAAGTACAATCCTTCTATGTTCTAATATGGTGCAGAGAGGCAGAAAGATTTAATTAGTAGTTCAAATGACCACAGCAATCACATATTCTCATTGCCTATAATAGCATTTCAACATAGTAGGTACTTAGTAAATATCAAATTATTTAAGATATTCTGTTACTGGACAGCTCTACCAGTAGCTGAGCTACTACATATTTTTGTCACTCAAAATAGGGATAATTTTACTCCAAATTAGATGACTTTGATTTGTATAATTTTACAACTAAAAGAGGTTTTTACCTAATTTCTTCAGTTCTATAGAAAGTAAGGCCCAGAGGCTTAAATGATATTTCCAAATGTATACCGTTTGTTTTTCATAAGTGAAAATCTGACCAAAATATGGAGTATTTACATCACATTGATGACTCTTTATAGCATAATATTTTGACTCAGCTTACAATGTTTTTAAATCATGACAACTCTATAGAAGTTTTCAAAAGTCAGTATCACTTTAACCAGGATATAATCCCTTTGAGAATTGTCAGCCTATTCTATATGCAATTGCCAGGACACCTTGCTGGTCAATCAAAATCAAAGGCATTATGGAAAACTCACACCATTAAATTGAGGCCTTTGCCAATCACCCAACATGTTATAGGTGAAACCAGAATGTGGTATGGGTGTGAGTTTAGTCCACTTTAGTCTGAACTTTTTAATGTCAGAGTCATACTGCACCTAAGCACCAATATATTACAAAGTATAATTTGCTGAACATTCTTTTTCCAGTCCATTGAATATTTATCAGATTTTCTTTTTCAAGGATTATTAAAGTAGTAAAAGGCTTAAATTTATTATCACTGAATTAGTAAACAGCTGGCTTTCAGCATGAATATTAAGATATAGTGTAAGTTATTGACCTATTAGCTTCCTAAAACAGGCTACAAGGTCTTCCATGACCTGGTCTTTGCCTATTTCTCCCAGCTGATCCTCTGTCTCCACCATGCCCATCGCCAAAATGTACTTCAGTATTTCTTCAACTACAGTGTTTTTCTGTTTCTGGGTCTGGAACGTTTACATATTTGCTGATAATGGTTTTCTTTGCCTGTGCAATGTCACTTTTCTTTCCTTCATGTCCTGGATCTTGTATTATCTCTCAGAATACACGTCCTGCTCTCCTTTTACTATGGAGAGATTGGGTAACTACTCCTGTGCCCTTTTTCATGTCCCTTTTTAAAGATAGGTTGTAGTCCTAGGATAATACCTGACCCAGAGGAGAATTTCTAAAACTTAAGAAGAATTCACTGGTTGATTAATTAATTGACTATCTTTCGTTACATTATATTGGGTTTATTGCTTGGTTGTTTTCTTTCTCCCATTAGTTAACATGTTACTTAAAAGCAGTGACTGTATGGTATTTATCACTGAATGAGTACCTGGAATTAAAGAACATGCTCCACAAATATCTACCAAACTGAATCTAAATTGCACAAATATTCTAAGAAGTAAGAGCTCTTAATTTATAAAAATCCTCACAGTAATGTTTAAGAAGGAATAACGTTGAACCAAAGCAAATCTAAAAACCATTTGTTGAAGCCAAACATTTGGTTCAGCAAGGGAATGTTAACAGTTCAAATGTTTTTGGTTGAAATGTTTGCTCTACTAACAGGCATTTCTAAAATGTGTTTTGCTGTTGAGGTTGAAAAAATTTGTTTTAAAGGCATTAGGACATCGAATGTTAAAAACATATCTAGCCCTTACTTAAACTAGAAAAGTGATTGTCAGTAGAAATGCTTGCAGGCAAGGTTTCAGCTTCGCATGGTTTCAAAATGTTTCCTTGGGTGAAATGTACTTAGAGACACTTTAAGTTGAAGGAATTGTGTTTGCCAGCTTAGCTACTAACATCATTTCATTAACATGGAAGCCAGCACATTGTTGGAAAGTAAAAATGATATTGATTACACATGACAACAGAACAAAAAAAATCAACTTAATATAAAGATAAAAATAACAAAAAATCAAAGAAACTTATCATTCCGCATTCCTAACACTTAATCATCAGTCATAAAGCACTGCAGAAGAAGGTGTTAAAATTGTATTCTCAAATGCCAATTGATAAAGTAACTTGTAGAATGATATATAAAACATAATTTACAGTGTCTACAGGTTTATACACGTATTTATAGGAATTAAAGACCTTGAAAATATACAAAAGATATACAATACCACATACCAATACCCAAAGCAATAGTTGTGGTTCCTTCTGGGAGACAGAAAAAAGGAAATGAAGTAGGGAACTTCAATGTTATCTTCAATGTTTACATCTTTACAAAGAATATGTATTTGCACTATTTGTAAAATTGGAAATCATTGTTTAAAATATCTTTCAATGCCAAAGTTTTAAAAGGAGTCAACACGTTTAAACATATTATACTAGGTAATTTTTAACATCTGTTTTAACTTAATATTAAATTATTTTATTAATTTTTATACTTCTGAAGAGAATTTAAAAAGAATTCATATAGTTTAAAAAGTCAACAAAATATTTTAGTTATTTTTGAAAAGGTTTTCTCCAGAACAAACAAAATATAAATCTGCCTTAATGGTATTTTACTCTAAAATTATTGTCATAATTTTCATCTAAAGTTTCTTATAGAATATGAAAATGTGGCTTGCTTAGTATTTCTCATATGTGTGTATTTTCCCAATTTCTAAATCAATATCTCAAATATGGAAAGTAAGACTGAAAATCAGCTTCTAATTGTAATTTTAAAATTTGTACTTGATTTAGAGCTTTTTTGCCACTACAACTATAGTGGCAAATTAATGGCTATCCATGTATTAGTCAGGTGTTACGCTGCTAAAAAAGACAAACCCAAGACTGGGTAATTTATAAAGAAAAGAGGCTTTATTGACTCACAGTACTGTAGGGCTGGGAGGCCTCAGGAAACTTACAATCATGGCAGAAGGGGAATGAAACATGGCCTTCTTTACATGGCAGCCTGATTCACATGAAGTACCAAGCAAAAGGGGGGAAGCCCCTCAAAAAACCATCAGACCTCATGAGAACAAACTCACTATTAAGAGAACAGCAGCATGAGGGTAACTGCCCCCATGATTCGATTACCTCCCACCAGGTGCCTCCCACTACACATGAGGATTATGGGAACTACAGTTCAAGAGGAGATTTGTGTGGGGACAGAGCCAAACCATAACAATCCGTAAAGAAATATTTACATAAATTATGGCAAATCCCCACAAGGTAATAAGGTGCTGTAACAAAGAACGAATCAAACTTTTATCAACTAATTTGGACAGACTTCCATACTGTATTTTTAAATGAGAAAAGTGAAATTTGGTGAAATGTGTTATAGTTTCTATTGGTGCATAAAAAATTATGTTAAACCCATAACTTAGTGATATAATAATAACAGTTATTATCTCAGAGTTCCCATGGGCCCAGAGTCTAGACATGGCTTAACAGTGTCCTCTGTTCAGGGTCTCAGCAAGGGAGATATTGGCTGGGGCCAAGTCATCTGCAGGGTCAGTGAGGATGGAATCTCTCTCTAAACTCATTCAATCAGTTTATGCAAGATTCCGTGTCTTACAGGCTGTTGGACTGAGGGCTTCAATTCTTCAGTTACCCAAGGCCACTCTCAGTTCCTTACCACTTGAAGCTCTTCAAAAGGCAGCTTACAACATGGCACCTGGCTTATTCAAAACAAGCAAGCAAAGAAAGTCCCAATAAGATAGGAATCAGTCTGGCATTGAGGCAGATTAGTAAGGTTAGCAGGCCATACTGACTTGTCCCCTTGTGTGAAGTCCTGTGGGCTTCTTGCACAGTGGGCTTCTTTTGCTAGCACCCTTATGAGTGAGCACCTAACTCTTTTGCAAAGTAAGCAGTCCTGCAGGATATCAGCAGGCTGCCAGATGGTTACACATTCCTGATACCTAGTACAATTCAGAAAAGAGAAAAAAAAAGCCCCTTATTCCTGACATAACTTCACCAGTCCCCAGCTAATCAGCACTGAAAGCCCAAGAAGCTATTAGCTACAAATTTCTGTGTTGAGGGAGGGGGCAGGGACTTCACCAGGGGCCTGCATGTGCAGCTAGGCTCAAAATTTATCTTATAGTAAGCTTTTCCTCATTTTAATAGTAAAAAACATCCCTGATGGAGATTTTATATGCTAATGAATGATACATGCGATACATGTTGGTGCATGTAGATACTGAGCACATATGCCAGCTTCTCTTTTGCATACTTGACCTCACCAGTACTTTATGAATATGTATTTACAGCTCCCATAAAAAAAAAATCCTCTTAAGGTGCTAGCTGCTGTCTCTCCCTCTTGGCAGTCCGCTCTGCCTCTCAGAATGTACTTTTGCTTTGCAATAAACTTCTTTGCCTACTCTTACTTTGGACTCACTCTCAAATTATTTTGTGCAATGAAGTCAAGAACTTGAACCAGCCCACCACCAACAGTATGACTTAAGCTTGGAATTATAAGCCATTACATTCACCATATTCATTAGAAACAAGTCACTAGATCCCACTCACATCCAAGGACTAAGGAATGGCCAAGGGTGTTAACACCAGAAAGTGAGATTACAGGGAGCCATTTTTGAACGTTTCCTCCCATGTGTTTAATGCAATACACTTTGTATAAAGCAAACAAGAACAAAATCCACCTTTTATTATGCATGATTATACAAGTATCACATACATCTTATGAATATGCAGAAAAATTGGGAAGGATATTAAACAGGTGAACACAGGGAATCTGAGTAACAACCTGTTAGGAAAATGCAAGAAGTTAAAAAAAAAAAAGATGTCACTAAAACAGCAATAACAAAAAAACACATGTATAATGATTTACATATATAAAATCGTGTGTGTATGTGTGTGTGTGTGTGTGTGTGTGTGTATGTGTGTCTGTGTATGCACTATATACTGTTAGGCATAAATTTTTAAAACAGAGAACATCTTAAAAAAAAAACTTAAGTTGTTTTGTCAGCCAACAAAACACTCACCAGTGAATAAAATTTACTGAGTGGTTCACTGAAAAGGAAAATTCAAAACTTTCTAAGTGTTCGAAACGTGTAGTTCATGGTGGTTATGCCAATCAAGATTGAAAACTAAATTCTGAATAAGAAGGAATGAATCCATAGAATTGTACACAGTTGATTAAACGATTCATATTGTTCCTTATTCAGGGAAAAATCTTCACTTAGGTTAACCAAGGGTCTAGTGTCCTGGAATCACTCAATGTTCATGGTTGTTTATCAGCTTCAGCTGGTTAGATCCAGTTTTGCTGAAACATAGCATTCAGTTTTCCATTTCAAGTGCCCTGTAAAGGGATTTCTTTAAGCAAGAAGAAAGAAACAACTTGCAGGGAAATGTGTACAGCAGGATTCTATTTTAGTAAAAACAATGGGAAACACACCCTGTATATTTGTTGTATGTATGCTTCTATGTGTTGGTCTAAACATAAAGCTATGGAAGAATAGGAAAGTAGCCAGGTGAGATCACTATTTTTTTTTTCATCTTTGCTGTGTCTGCCTGTACAGTGTGTTGTTTCCTGGCTAGGTGATAAACCAACCCAGTTTGCCTAGGGCTGAGAGGTTTCTTGGGATATAGGACTTTGAATGAGAAATCCTGGAAAGTCCCAGGCACTGAATTTCTTATAGTGACAAGCATGAATGACTTTTGAACTTTGAAAACATCAAATAAAGAAATAAGCTAGCTTTGGCTGGACTTAATGATTTTTGAATGCTCTAAGAAAAGAGTTTTAGTTCTCTTACAAAGTTCTAAGTAAGGTGGCCTGTGTAAGTTCTTTTCTTTTCTTTTTTTTAAAATTATAACAGGGTCTCATTCTGTCACCCAGGCTGCAGTGCAGTGGTACAAACACAGGTCCCTTCCCTTGACCTCCAGGGCTCAAACCATCCCCCCAACCTCAGCCTCCCAAGTAGCTGGGACCACAGATGCACACCACCTTGCCTGGTTGAAAGTTCTTTTCTGACTCAAAAAGAAAATAAGGCCACTGACTAAGTGTAAGAACAGCAAAGTCATGAAGGTAGTTTGAGAAGAGAAACGAAATTGAATGGTCAATGGAAAAAATGGGTTGAGAAGGGAAGCAGGGTAAGCTTGCCAAGTGGCATAAGACCCAATTTTGTTTTGAAGTCATGAATTTAAAGTGGGACCAACCTGCACAGGTGTGCGCTTCTTCTAGCTACGTCTGTCTGCACAAAATACAGGCAGAGCATCGGGGCAAACTCAGTAGGATTTATATAAGGTTGCAGTTTTATTAGGAGGGTGAAAAAGAAAGAGAGGGGCCAGATGGGTGAGATGAGATGCAAAAAAAGAAACATGATGATTGTCCATTGAATATACACTTGATACACAAGGAAATGAGAATACAAATGGGGATGAGAGAAGGTGAAAAGGTGGTGGAATCAGAAAGGGTGGAGTGGCAGAACTGGCGAGGTGGGACTTAAAGGGGGTGACTGCTTAGAAAGATAAGTGGCTGTGATCAGAGAACAAGAGTGAGAGTTACAGCATCTTAAAACAGAACATTCAGTTGGCTTTTTTCCCCCAGAGAATCCAGTGGCTCTAAGTTGTAGCTATTCTGATGATATGTACAAATAATAACAGAACAGCTCCTTTCCCTGTCACAACACCAGTACTCGTTAAGCATGAGATTATGTAGTGCATGAAGTTGGTGATGGCAAAGATTCAAAGCATGTGGAGAAGAGGAGAAGGACAGAGAGGCCAGTTCCTTATGTCAGTGTGAAAATTATTAAGAATTATAACAAGAATGGAAGGAAACAAAAACAAAAAAGAATAAACTCTGACTAAAGCTATTCAAAATACAAATACAGAAGAAATCACAAATAATAGAGGAGTGAGATAAAGTGATTGAGTGATTTAGGAATGTCCAAGGTGCCATTTGAAAAGAGCAGTTTCAAACCCATGGAAAAGTAGAGCAAAACCCAGAACTATTAGTGCTCACCAAGGAAAAAGAAGCATTTTATAGGTTGTTAGTAGCTTTGTTCTGAATAGCTTTTGAAAAACAAATCTGGATCAGATGAGACCAGGAAATATTTTTTTAAAAACTGCCTATAGATGACAATAGCCAAAGTTGCAGAAAAGTGACATGAATACCATTTAGGTAAGCAAGGTCATCAAATATATCCTTAGATGTGACCTTTTTAATCTACTGGTTACAGAGTGATGTAATTTGGCTCTGTGTCCCCACCGAAATCTCATGTTGAGTTGTAATCCCCCATTTTGGGGAAGGGACCTGGTGGGAGGTGACTGGCTCATGGGGTAGATTTCCACCTGACTGTTCTCATGATAGTGAGTTCTCACGAGCTCTGGTTGTTTTGAAAGTGTGTGGCACCCTGCCCTATGCTTTCTCTCTCTCCTGCTGCCATGTGAAGATGTGCCCGTTTCCCCTTCACTTTCCACCATGATTATAAGTTTTCTGAGGCCCCCCAGCTATGCTTCCTGTACAGCCTGTGGAATTGTGTGTCCATTAAACCTCTTTTCTTTATAAATTACCCAATCTCAGGTAGTTCATTATAGAAATGTGAGAATGGACTAATACACAGAGTAACGAGTAATATATAACATCTATAATGAATGTTGATGTGCTGATATTTCAGTGAAGGATAGTTTTACAGGGAAAACATACTTGGGTTCTTCTTGCTTGCTGGATGACATATTTCTCTCCATTTATTCATTTCTGAAGGAAAACTTCTCAGTAATTATAAAAGAGGAATCTGCCCAACTGAAACTACATACTCAAAATGCAGCTTTGAATTAATTATGTCACTTCTAGGGGGCCCACTGCACATTTTTACCTTTATTATGATGAAATAGCACAGAACTATTGAGGAATTTTACTAAGTTTATTGAAAAATTATAAAAAATTATGGTGTCTTGAAACAGAACACTTGGTTGAACTTTTTCTCTGGAAAATCCAGCCAGAACTCTAGGTTATAGCCATTCTAATAACATGTACAAATAATAGCAGAGTAGTTCCCTGCTCTGTCAAATCACCAGTGCTAATTTTAGAAACCCAGATTTCCTATAGTGAACATTTAAAGACCCCATAACATTTGGAGGCCTTCTTTAACATCTTATTTTTCTTGAAAGAAAAGGTACAAAGAGGAAAGATGCGTTAACCAAGAAAAATAATAACGTGCCTGAAAGAATACAAATTGTTATTTAACCAGGGGGTGAAAATTTCCAAGAAAGATCCTTAAAGAAAATGTTTACATTCATTCGTTTTATACAAAAGGATTCATCTAACAATGTATTACAAACAAAACTCACAACCCTGTTGCTGATCTCAGCTGGAGTGAAAGGCTAGAATGCAGACCAATTTATTGCCAACTGGTTTAAAGAAGTTATAGGGCCAGATCCAGGGGAAAAAAGGAAGGGAAGCTGTTCAGGGCATAGAAGGTAGGAAATTCACATTTTCTGATCATCAAACATGAACAAGCTTTGTGCCTGGCAGTTTACAGAAATTTTCCTATTAATCCAAAAAGTAACATCATGATAAATAAACCTGATATGTCTTTAAGGAAAGTGAGACTCAATGAACTTGGCAAATTGTCCCGGGTAAAACAGCCCACAAAAGGTAAACCTAGTTTATCTGACTTAAAAACCAGTGAAAGACACATAAAGAATTTCATTGGGTATTTTTGAAACCTTATTTGAAAAACAAAAAAATGCAAAAATTGAAATAATTTTAAGGCTCTGTCCCCTGTCCTGCATAAACTTACTTAGATAATAATTCACAAAATGTGATTACAGCAACTCTGTGATGTGACTTAAAGACAATTTAAGGTTGTTAGGCTGTGTGCCTTTTGTGGCTCTTTCGGACTCTATGACTAAATGATAGCATGTCTATACCCCCAAAAAAGTGCTAAGAGCAGGATTAAATGCACCAATAGTTGAAATTAAAGGATTAACTTCAGCATTTATAAACAGGTAGTTGGTGGACCAAATACAGCCCTGAAACCTGTTTTCTATGATTGGAATTGGGCTTGAATTTGACAGGTTACTCAGCCTCTAGTTTGCTACAGGCTTTGCTTCCCTCCTCCCTATGATCTTAAACCTAGCCAGATTCACATATTTATGTTACCTGCCTGACCCTTGGAGGCATTTGAGTTTGTAATCCCTGGACACAATGCTGCAGAAAGCTTCTTCCACCTCTCAGACTCTATGATAATTTGATCTAGAATTACTGAAATATGTACCCAGAGCCATCAAAACTTTAAAGAAAAAGTTTCTAACTCGCAATTTGATATGAAGAAAAGGAATTCTTTTTAAAGGCAAAAACTTCCTGATCTTGAGAAGACATCAGTATTTGCAGGAAAATAAAATGAGAATGTGACATTTCCTTAGCATTTAACTGAAGTAAAATCTTTATATTGTAATCACATGTCAAACAATCAACAAATGTCTATTAGGAATCAACACTGTACATGGCCTAAGCTAGATATTTACAATAATGCAAAGAAGCTAAACACATGTCTCTCATAATCCAAAAGGAAGCTTCTCATTTAATTTAAAAACTAATAATAATTACTCTGTAAATTTATTGTGTCTGGATTTCTGAAAGGGGGTAGAGTTTAAAATGCTAAATCAGAAGTATTTTTCCATAGGAAAGAAATAACATCAAAGAGATATATTTTGGTAAGTAAAAAAAAAAAATTGCCAATAATGGCCTTTTGTGCCATATTGAACTAAATAAACAGAAAAATACTGGTTTACGTGAAAAGGGGATTTTTAAAAATTCATTCATGAAATTCAAAGTCATTTGTTTTGCCCAGAAGCTCAGATAAGTTGAGATATAATCTTTCATCTTATCTTCTTCATTACAGGAATCCTTAACCAGAGAGTCAGATATCCTATAAGTTCCAAACATAGTACTCTTTCAATTTGGATGATTTCAGGCAAAATTTGTCTATCCTGTCACAAAGGTGAAGTCTGTAGTCAACACCTCAAATCTTTTCTTCATATGCTTGATAACTGCTGCTGAATGACTAAGATGTCAGCTGCCAGAACAATAATCAGCACATAGTAGGTACCCAATATTAGATCTTTATAATTTTTACTGTCATCATTGTCATTATTTTGGCTCTAATTGTAAGGGCCAATTTCTTTGTCAGGAAGCTCCCAGTGCTTTTAACTGATATTTTCTAATATACTTTCATTTTACAGTTAAAATAAATACTTGGGAAATCAAATTCATAGGAAAAAAACTCAGAATATTGAGCACCAGGCACATGACAAAAGAAATGGTCACCCAAGAGGATGGTTTGTGTTACTTGTTTAGAAGCACTCTACCCACCGGGCTTATCTCTGGACTCCTAAACTATATAGCTGACATACAGCCGCACATGATATAGTGGTCAGTTTAAACTCTATCATTGTAGCATTAGCAAATATATTTCCCAAAAACATTAGAAGGTCTTCCTTCATTCCCATAAGGGGAATATGTACATCTTAAACAAATTGGGAACCAGGTGCAAAAGATAGAAAGTGATACCACAAATGTGAAGTGGGGTTGGAGAAAGAGTTTAGAAATAGAACTTTCATTGAATGCACATGGACACAAAGATGGGATCAACAGTCACTGGGACTACTTGAGTTTGGAGGGTGAAGGTGAGGTGGCATAGGGTTAAAAACTACCTATTGGATACTATGCTCACTACTTAGGTGACAGGGTACACCAAACCTCAGCGACATGCAATTTACCCACGTAACAAACCTGTACACATACCTCCTGAACCTAAAATAAAGGTTAGGAAGAAAAAAACACATATATATATCAATCATAAATATGTACAAATATTATGGATCAATAAAAAATAAACAGAAAGAC